>JAPTHN010000195.1:226460-258960 GCA_026936325.1 Platynereis dumerilii | reverse complement strand
AATCGTTTGTACGATTTAGTAAATCGTTTGTACAATATAGCTGACTCTGGCTTCACCACTAGATTGTCATTTGCAAGATTGAAGATTGTGAGTCAACCAATGGTCGGATTGACTTCAAATAAATTTCATTTTGAAGATATTGAGTTCAGCTATATGGGCATATGTGTTGTTTTGTTAAGAATTAAAAGGAAAGTGGTCAAAATAAAACGCGAAGATGAGGTACGGAAAATGTTTTTTTTTTTTTTTTGCACTTGTCTCCTAGTTCATCAGTGTTCAGCCTGGTTCAATAAATCGTTTAAACGATGTAGTAAATCGTTTAAACGATGTGGTAAATCGTTTAAACGATGTAGTAAATCGTTTAAACGATGTAGTAAATCGTTTAAACGATGTAGTAAATCGTTTAAACGATGTAGTAAATCGTTTAAACGATGTAGTAAATCGTTTAAACGATATAGCTGACACTGGCCCTATCACTGAATTGTCATTTGCAAGATTGAAGATTGTGAGCCAACCACTGGTCCGATTGACTTCAAATAAATCGCATTTTGAAGCTATTGACTTCAGCTATATGCTGATATGTTTTGTTTTGCCAGAAATTAACAAGAAGTTTTTCAAAATAAAACGCGAAGATGAGGTACGGAAAATTCTTGGTTTTTTTTGCAGTTGTCTCCTACTTCAGTAGTGTTCAGCCTTGTTCAATCTGATGGGTATTTATCAATGTCTTATTTCATTATCTGTTCCATATACATATACAAAATTCCACAGATAAAAGACAGATAGATAGATAGCTATATAGATAGATAGATAGATAGATAGATAGATAGATAGATAGATAGATAGATAGATAGATAGACAGATAGACAGATAGATAGATAGATCAACTGTTGACAAGATGAGCTTTGAACACATATTACCAATTCATCAATCATTCTATTTATATCTATTTATCCAGCCATCCATCTAAAAGAATCTATTTATAGGCCTAGATGTCTATCCATCCATTGAATCTATCCATCTATCTATTTATATGAATTGACATCAATTCCAATGAAAGTATGTGAGTGGCCAGCGATTGCTAAATTAATGTCACTGGGAGACCAGAAACTCTCATTATTGCGCATTTGGTTGTCTTAATTTTATGTTCTTGGCACCCTTTCTGTATCAAAAAAATTCTTGAGTGTCCATTTCTGATTTTTCATTTTCATTAATTAAAATTTGTTAAATTCCTTTGATGAACACCAATTCAATTTCTAAATCAGTTCAATTTCTAAATCAGATCAGTTCAATTTCTAAATCAGATAAGTTCAATTTCTAAATCAGATCCAAAGTTCAAACTCACATTTGCATGCATATCAAGAGCCACAATTATAAATCTAAGTGATATTCAAATGTCGCACATCTAAACTGCTCACACTTAAAAACGATTTTTTGACACCTCATCAATTACTATGAGTCACAAAGAGTATCTTTTGCCGTGAAATGGTCCTATTGTTTTTTGTTGTTTTTTTTTCATAACTTTCTTCACAAGTTTTCAATATATCACCTGTCTTTCATGAGTCTAAATTGAAAATTTACGAAAGTCCTTTTGACAGAAATCTGCCCAACTCCTCAAACAGGCCTAAAAGGTAGTAATTTGTGCAAATGACATACATACCAAAAATGTAGGGAAATTCAGTGGACACATGAAATATTGAGCAGTTTGTAAAAACCACTCATTCTAGAGAAAATCGGGTATAAGTGTGCGTCGGTGAAGGCCACAACTTTAGGCAGACATATTCCAGCGACCAGGGCCGTATTAACCTATGGGCAAATGGGGCAGTTGCCCTGGGCCCATGACCTCAGGGGGGCCCATGAAGAAGCTGAAAAGAGTTGCGACAGTAAAGAAAGTGCGTCGGGTAACCGGCGCACGAATGTACTTTTCAGAATTTAGAGCGTTTTTCGTGCGCAAGGGGGGCCCATTAGAAACAGTTTGCCCCGGGCCCAGAAATGCGGTAATACGGCCCTGCCAGCGACATGTGGCTGCTCCAATAATTTTTTCAAATTTTTCAAATCTGAAATGGGGGGGGGCACTTATCCATTGGGGCCCCCCCCGATAGCTACGCTACTGCATGATAGAAAGATACATAGGAAGATACATAGACAGTGACAAAATAAAAATTATTAGACACTGCTCATTGAAGGTATTCGTGGCCAATTAAACTGCATGTGACACTGGATGATTGCAATGGGATAACAGGGGGAGAATTCATCAAAATTTGTTATATCGTTTGTACAATGTAGTAAACCGTTTGTACAATGTAGTAAACCGTTTGTACAATGTAGTAAACCGTTTGTACAATGTAGTAAACCGTTTGTACAATGTAGTAAACCGTTTGTACAATGTTTAGTAAACCGGTTGTAAAAAGTGGTAAACTGTTTGTACAATGTAGTAAACTGTTTGTACAATGTAGTAAACCGTTTGTACAATGTAGTAAATCGTTTGTACGATTTAGTAAATCGTTTGTACGATTTAGTAAATCGTTTGTACGATTTAGTAAATCGTACAAACGATATAGCTGACGCTGGCAAAATCACTGAATTGTCATTTGCAAGATTGAAGATTGTGAGCCAACCACTGGTCCGATTGACTTCAAATAAATTGCATTTTGAAGATATTGAGTTCAGCCACAAGTACATATATGTGTTGTTTTGCCATGAATTAAATATAACGTGGTCAAAATTAAACGCGAAGTCGAGGTACGGAAAATGTGTTTTTTAACCTTGTTCAACCTTGTTCAATCTGGCTGAGTTTTGATGGTTTTTTTTATTGATGTATGACCATATGTGATAGTCATATTACAGAGGCTGAAGTTAAATTAAACTTTAAAAAACGAAAAATAATAAAGCTGCAGGAATAGATGGAATAAGTGATGAATTTTATAGATATGTAGCGGATGAGTTAACAGCACCTTTCAGTGCTATCTTTGAAGGAAAATGCTCATCAAAATCCTACTTTTAGTATAAGCATAATTATATCTTCCCATGAAAGAATCAGATGTTGCGAATGCATTCAGCTAACATTTCGCAAAATCGTTTTTCGCCATATATGAGGAAAAAATTATTAAATTGCCATTTCAGCCAAATTTTGTGGTCTTCCGTAACGTTCAGTCAGCTGTGCAGTGACGCAGGGCTGGGTGGCCCTCCCCCTCCCTCCTCAGATAGATAGATAGATAGATAGATAGATAGATAGATAGATAGATAGATTGATAGACAGATAGATAGATAGATAGATAGATAGATAGACTGATAGATAGACTTATAGATAAACTGATAGATAGACTGATAGATAGACTGATAGATAGACTGATAGGTCGAAGAAGTCTTAAGGTGGCTCGCTACTCGTGGTCAAGCAATGGCGGCGTCACCATGGCAACAGCAGTCTTCTGAGCTATGTGAGCTGCATTTTTGGTTTTTGATAATTTCGTACGACGGCCGCTTCGATTGCCATTTGAACCACTTCTATCAGGGTTAGAGACTTCTGGTTTAAAGCATTAGATGCGCTATGAAAAGGACTGCAATCAGAGAGACTTTCAGCTTTATAGTCTAAACGAAATATTTTTAATGGCGATTTTCGGCAAGCAAGTCTAACTTCTCAAAACTGACTTGGAGATATAAATAAATTTTTATAGCAAAATCCATCGCGGTAGCAAACCTTCTCTTATGCATTTTATTGTTCCTCACAATATTTGGAAACAAATGACAAAGAAATGAGAAATCCTATTCCGCCAATTTTTTTTAGCGCCATGGTTTATAAAAAAAGTAAAAATTGTCAAAATCAATTTTTTGATTCCAAGCCCATTGGAAAGCCCTTTAAACTAAATAAAACGCTTTGAAATTCTAAGCAGCTTTTCCATTAAAGTGTCTTCTTTAATTTCATGCTTCATTGAATAATATGGGATGCATGACCACCGAATGACAGGGCAAACTTCACAGTAAAAAAGTTAAGAAAAAAATTGTGTTTTTCAGGTTTGCGTGGACTGACTTTCTTGTGCATAACCTCAAATAATATGAAAAAAAGGCTGGTTGCGACCACTTTTTTTTACATATCCTTGCTATAAACTATATTTAGGATAATTCTAAACTATTTTTAAGAAATCCTATCTTGGAAAGTTCACGAGTATCGAGCCACCTTAAGCTGAAGATCAGTACCAAATACTTGGCTAGAAGGGCACTCAATTGGTTAATTCAAGCCTTTTTTAAAAAAGTATAGTAAACCGTTTGCACAATGTAGTAAACCGTTTGTACGATGTAGTAAATCGTTTGTACGATTTAGTAAATCGTTTGTACAATATAGCTGTCGCTGGCACCATCACTAAATTGTCATTTGCAAGATTGAAGATTGTGAGTCAACCAATGGTCGGATTGACTTCAAATAAATTTCATTTTAAAGATATTGAGTTCAGCTATATGGGCATATGTGTTTTTTGTCAAGAATTAAAAAGAAGTTGGTCAAAATAAAGCGCAAAGATGAGGTACGGAAAATGTTGTTTTTTTCTTCACTTGTCTCCTAATTCAGCAGTGTTCAGTCTGGTTCAATTTGATGGGTATTTATCAATGTCTTGTTTCATTATCTATTCTATATACATATATAAAACTCCACAGATGATAGATAGATAGATAGATAGATAGATAGATAGATAGATAGATAGATAGATAGATATAGATAGATAGATAGATAGATAGATAGATAGATAGATAGATAGATAGATAGATAGATAGACAGATAGATAGATAGATAAATCTTTTAAAAAGTCCATGTTGGTTTTTTGCATTGAAATTTGGTTTTTCAAAAAACCGTTTTGAATCTAAAAAACCGATTCTGTCTGAATTTTTTTAGAGTGCAGTTAAATTTCTTAATCAGATCAAAAGTTCAAACCCACATTTCACTGATTGTGCTGCCTGTCAGGTCCGCCCACACATGCATTTTTGAAGATACCCAGTGAAGTTCGGCTGCAGGGGCGTATCTAGAAATGGCCTAAGGGGGGGGGGGCATGACATTGGGTCAATATGGGAAGTTTAGCGGCTTTTCCTATCTTTCCCATGTTAATTTTGGGCCTGAGGGGGGGCATGGCCCCCTAAATTCGCCACTGTTCGGCTGTGTGCTCCTGAGCACGGACCTTACAGCCAGCAGCACGGACCTGAAAGGCAACAGTCCCAGTGACCTAGAAGCCAATTCAATACCCATTAGGCCTTGAATTTCGCCTGCTTGAATGGCAGACTGTGCTCAGTCAGGGTTTAAGGTTATTTCATCAGTCTCCCAGACAAAAATCCTTACAAAATGCTCTGCTTCATCTACATTTGTTATATCGTTTGAACAATGTAATAATCCGTTTGTACAATGTAGTAAACCGTTTGTACAATGTAGTAAACCGTTTGTACAATGTAGTAAACCGTTTGTACAATGTACAGTAAACCGTTTGTACAATGTAGTAAACTGTTTGTACAATGTAGTAAACCGTTTGTACAATGTAGTAAATCGTTTGTACAATGTAGTAAATCGTTTGTACAATGTAGTATATCGTTTGTACAATATAGCAGTTTAAATCGTTTGTACAATATAGTACATTGTTTGTACAATGTAGTACATTGTTTGTACAATATACTACATTGTTTGTACAATGTAGTACATCGTTTGTACAATGTAGTAAACCGTTCGTACAATTTACTATATTGTTTGTACAATTTACTAGATTGTTTGTACAATGTAGTAAATCGTTTGTACAATGTAGTAAATTGTTTGTACAATGTAGTAAATCGTTTGTACAATGTAGTAAATCGTTTGTACAATATAGCAATTTAAATTGTTTGTACAATATAGTACATTGTTTGTACAATGTACTAGATCGTTTGTACAATATAGTATATTGTTTGTACAATATACTACATTGTTTGTACAATGTAGTACATCGTTTGTACAATGTAGTAAACCGTTGGTACAATTTACTATATTGTTTGTACAATTTACTAGATTGTTTGTACAATGTAGTAAATTGTTTGTACAATGTAGTAAATTGTTTGTACAATGTAGTAAATCGTTTGTACAATGTAGTAAATCGTTTGTACAATGTAGTAAATCGTTTGTACAATGTAGTAAATCGTTTGTACAATATAGCAATTTAAATTGTTTGTACAATATAGTACATTGTTTGTACAATGTACTAGATCGTTTGTACAATATAGTATATTGTTTGTACAATATAGTACATTGTTTGTACAATGTAGTAAACTGTTTGTACAGTTTAGTAAACTGTTTGTACAATTTACTAATCAGATTGTTTGTACAATATAGTAAATCGTTTGTACAATTTAACTTTTTTTTTTTTTTTCATGTCCTAAAATGGCTTCCGTAAAAAACAAACTAATCATCCGAAAAAAAAATTTCCGAAAAAAAAAAAAATTATCCCAAAATTTCTTCGAAAAAAAAAAATTTCCAAAAAAAAAAAAATTACTGGAGAAAAAAATAACTGTTGAACAAAAAAATCCCGAAAAAAAAACCAAAAAACATTTTCAAAAAATTCCACAAAAAGAAAAGCATTCCCCCAAAAAATAAAATTAGCAAAAAAATAATTCTTGGCATTTACCTATGAATATTGTCAACCAATCGAGTATTTACAAGTCCCGTCTTCTATGCTGCGGCATTATCATATTATTGATTTGACATAAAACGTATGGTTATTGAAAGACGAATTTTCTGTGACATCACGTTTTCGATATGTTTCAGATATTGTTCAGGGTGCACAATATAAGCAGTAGCTGATAATTTCCAATTAAACAATTGAAATAACTTCTTTAAGGTGACTCAAGCGTGGTACACTGCACATACTTCTGAGCAGAAAAACCCCTCCGTTCCATAGTGCCCAGGTGCCAATGTGCCTTAAGGTATAATACTGTGTATTGTTCCATGACCCCTATGTAAGCCCCATGATTGGCCAACAACCCACCTGCATAATGTGATGTTCAGCTGTGTTGGTGCCCTTTGAGCTCTTACAGAAAAAAGTATTTTAACCTTTTTCTTCAAATTTATGGCTAACGTATTGGAGTAGGGTAAGGTTCTTTGAATCGGACACTTATGTTCTGTACATTTAAAAAAAGTGATATATTGCTTGGTCTATGGGTTATTGATTGTCAACTAGGGCCTCAAATTAAAGGTTTTTGCTTAATCTAACAGAAAATTGACAATTGGGACAGCACAAGAACTAATTTTAGTGGCTAAATTTCTGAAAGAAAAAATGACAGAGGGTATCTTTGAGTCGGACAGTTGTGTTCTAAAAACATGAATCAAAGATGCAGGTGCTTTAGAGTCTTCCCTTCAATTCAAAAAGCCAATATTAGAGCACAGAATAGGTTAAACTTACTCCTAACTGAATGACAAAAAAGCTGAAGTAATATCAAAACCATAGGCCAGTAAAAAATACCTGAAACATGACAAAATTTTGTAAAAAATCTAAAATTTCTGACACAAAATTGAGAGAAAAACGGGGTTTTTACCCTATCTATAGAGCCGTAAAAAACACGCTTTCGTTGTTCATATCATGCTGATACTTCTGGCATAGGTAAAGGACATCTTGGGCTACAAATTGGTACCAAATATACTAGTACACGAGCTCTCAATTAGCCTGTGGAGCCCTACAAAAAGTGTCCGACTCAAGGTTACCTTTTCTAAGTGTCCAACTCAAAGAACATTACCCTAAATCCTTGGGAAGACATTTCTGACGTTTTTGTGTGACAAATGCATGTAATGCTTTATTCTGTGGTACATAACCAAAAACTCAATTTTTGACTTTTAAGCAGTCATCATGCAAAACATGCCGTTACCATGGCAACCAAACGAGTCGGTGAAATTTTTTTGTTTTTCATTTTTGAAATGTATGGGTCCCATAGAGTACCTGTGCAAAATTTTAGAAAAATCTATATGATCTAACCACCATGCTTGAGTCACCTTAAAAGAGAGGGAAGGCATATGGTTAGATAGAAAATCATGATTTTATGATTTTGCTGAAAACTGCTTGAGTGACACAAAAAGCTTAGTTACTGTGGAATGACCCAAAACCTGATATTGACCTCAACCGAAGTCCATAATTGTATATTGTTCCATGACCCCTATGTAACAAGCCCCATGATTGGCCAACAACACAACTGCATAATGTTATGTTCACCTGTGTGTGGTGGTGTGTGACAGGCAGGTCAATAACACATGGAATAACTTAAGAAACCTTACACTATCCTAAAGCTACTCACCCTAGCTCTAAATTGACATGCCAGTGATACAGAGACTTCAAAAAAGACATACTATAACCTGTAAAATCATGACTGAACCAAAGTGTTTCTAAGGATATGTGAACTCCTAACTAAAGAATAAATCCACCAGGTGACCTGGTCTATTCCCAATGTGACACAGTCATGAAGTAAAAAGGAAAGGCAGGGCTTCTAAATGGCCACTTTTCAATCGTCCTTACAAGAGAAGACATCATCACCGTCCAGAGGAGAAGGTATGGCAAAAACGAAGACCAAGTTCTACCTGGACAATGTTTCAGCAAGGAGAACGGGGACCCCTGCAAAATACATGATGGAATGCACAAGGACTGAGGCGAACATAATATTCAAAGCAAGAACAAGAATGCTGGATGCCAAAGAAAACTACAGAAATATGCACCAGGGAAATCAGTGCAGAAACTGCAGAAAAGAAACAGAAACCCAAGAACACATCTTTGAAAGATGTGAAGAAATCAACAAAAACAGCAACAAATTGGTAGTGAAAACCAAGGACATCTTTGACGAAGATACAAAAGCCCTAAAAATTTTTGTTATCGAAAATCGGATTTTCTGTTACTTGAGAACCCCTAGTGTTGTGCATTTTAGATTATGTATACATACATGGGTTATTTCGAGAAAGAAAATCACATTTGATACAATAATAGGCGAAATTACAATTTCCTGACGGCGGAAAAAATAAGATCTAGCTTTTTCATAGCTCTTTATTTGAAAAATGAGAAAAACGTATCGGGTGTACATGTCAGGCAATCTATGTACCAATTTTCGCTATGAAACATTCGGTGGTTATTGCTGCAGGCCTGATTACAGATTGTCCCCATAGAAAAATGGGTTTTGTGGATTGGAGGAACTCCTTGATCTTGCCATCTAAATAGCATTTTCTCTTTTGTAAGTCAGATTTCTATTTATGGAGATATCTACAATGATGTGTAGGAGCATTTCAGATTATGTATGTGATATCAGGGACAAATATTCTCATTTATAACCAAAATAGCAAAAATTATGTTTTCATGACAGTCACCACAGATGAGATTTGGTTTTTCTCATTTCCCATATCAAATAAATAAGAAATATGTATCTGAAATACCATTAGACATTCTTTATATACTATTTTCGCTCGCAAAAATCTGATATATTTCGTGCTCTGTTCCCGATTACTGGTTGTTTCCGAAGCAAGATAGGTTTTGTGAATTTGACGGATCACATTTATCTTGCCATGAGAATGTTATTTTCTTTCTTTAAAGTAAGATTTTCTCTTATGGAGAACATCTATAATGGTGTGCAGCAGTATTTTGGGTTAAGTATAGGGTATTAAAAGAGACATATTTTCTCATTTAAAAGCAAAATTATGCTTATCTGACAGCGCTAGAAAATAAGATACAGTGTATATAACATTCCAATCCTCTATTTTTAAGAAACGATAAAAGCCATCTTTATACCAATTTTTTCCTTTCTAAAGTCTGATATTTGTTGCTCCCCAGTATTTATAAATCAGAAAGTCTCGATCTCGCCCACATTTATATTTTGATGTGCGTTCTTTTGACCAAATCCATAGGACCAGTAATTGTATTTGTATATATAACCCTAAACATTCAAATCAACCGTCAGATTTGACCGAGACTCAAAAAAAATTTGCAAAAGGCAACCCTATTTTAGAACATTCCACCTGCATTATGCAACCCGCGGGTTCTTGTTTCCCCCCTAAAATTCCTTTTTTTATAAGCCCTTTTTTCCCCTCAAAAACTTCTTAAACATTTCTTTTAGAATATTACCTTTCCACCCTATTTCTCTTTGTCCAAATTTTTTTCTCCAAATTTTTTATCGAACAAACCTGAGTATAAAAATGAATTTTGAGAAAAGATTTAGATAATTTCAATTTAGAGTCTTTAAAATTCATTTTTTGCGTTCAGGCGGTCCTGCCTTCATGCTTTGGCATTTACATATTAGTAATATTCATGTGATTTACATAAGTTAACCACCTTGTGTGAATCACATGATTTTTCTCCCAAACTTAACCATGTTAACTGGCTATTGCGGGATATATTAGATGAAGTACATTGTCAGAAAAGTGGTGTTTTCTATTATTTGCATTAATGAATATCAGACTAGGTCTATGTGTTATGATAAAGCGTGAAATAGTGATACAATTTATCAATTTATTTTCTTCTTTCTTTCAGGTTTCATGACATTGATTGAAGATTGTCCTGTTGGGCCCTAATCTTGGCCGAAGTAAGGGGCTACACTACCTGATATGCGATTAATAGATGTGACATCCTGGATTCCTTCTTTTGAAAGGCAAATTCGAAAGGCAAATGGTCCATGGACATGACAATGAGGCACTGCAGCAGTTACGTCCTAGTAAATTGTTGAAAACACGCCAGTCGTCCAATGATTGGAAGGAGCACACTACCCCCATCCAAAGTGAATTGGAATTGAACTCATCATTGCAAAGAATTGAATGGATATTTATCTTGGCAAATTAGTATTTTGATATCTTGGAAATGAAAGTGTGAAGTGTGCATTTAGAAATGAATGTTTAAGAATTTTACCTTTCAAAGATAGGCATACCAGAGAGTAAGCACAGTGTCCTTGAACGAAGTTTAGGGTTTAAAAAAAATGTACAAAGAATCCAGCAACACAGCGTTGTAGTATGTGGCGTCAGCTTCGATTTGGTGCAAAGATCAAAAAAATCTGTTGGGAAAATTTTGAGAAAATTGAAATTTAAAATTTGAAGTTTTTCACACCCTTTCTGCTTGAAAAATATCAGTTTTAGACCTATCAAATAGCATTGCAGTGTTATCAAAGCACCACAGCTGATCTAGTTATACATTAGGTTACTGAATCAGTTGAAAAAAAATGTTAAAAAGCATTTTATTTCTAATTTTTACATCATTTCCAATATTTAGAGGTTTGCAAACTTGCCGAATAATAAAATGTGCCAAATCAATTATAAACAAGGTAATTTTGGCTTTATTATTTCTTTAACTTGAGAAAAGTGGCAAATGAACCACCAAGGTGAGAGAAAATGCCTAGTTTAAATTCATTAGTGATATAAATCGAGATTTTTAGCCATTCACTAGTTAATGCTTTTCAAGTGGGACTAAAAAAAAACGCCTGTAAAGTTATCGGACAACAAATAGTGGACAAATGTAGGAATACCTACTGTAGGCATCACAAAAGTGTGCATCTTCAACACAGCTTTGCATGTAAGTTGTATTTGACATCCGAGGAAATAATATATTTTGATAGAAAAATGTTTCAAATCAATAAAAAAACATTTATGTAAGTGGCCTAATGGCCTAGATGATCAATTCCAGGTTCTATTACAATATTTCTGTCCATATTGAAATGTAGGTAGCAATTTATGGTATTCTGAAAAATTCTAAGGGCTTCGTTTATCTGTTTTAATTGTTTAAAAAGATCATTCATGGAATCTAGTAGTTACGTACTTCATTTGTTCATTATAGCATGCCTCTTTGCAATCAACATAGTATTAAATTAATATTAAACAGATTCTCTCCCATGGTCACACAATTAATGTTGTTTATCTGTGCACGCTATAACTGAACAATTAGATTTTGGAAGTAAGCAACCACTAGATTCCATGAATTAATCTTAAAAATTGGCAAAAACAGGTAAACAAAGCAATTAAAATTCTTCAAAAGACCATTAAAATAGCTATCTACATTTCAATACGGTCAGAAACATTTTAATAAAACTAGGAATTGAAAATCTAGGCCATTAGACCACTTGCATAGATGTTTTTTGTTGATTTGAAAAATAATTCTATCAAAATATATTATTTCCTCGGATGTCAAAGACAACTAACATGCAAAGCTGTGTTGAAGATGCATACTTTTGTGATGCCTACAGTAGGTATTCCTACATTTGTCCACTATTTGTTGTCCGATAACTTTACAGGCGTTTTTTTGAGTCCCACTTGAAAAGCATTAACTAGTGAATGGCTAAAAATCTCGATTTATATCACTAATGAATTTAAACTAGGCATTTTCTCTCACCTTGGTGGTTCATTTGCCACTTTTCTCAAGTTAAAGAAATAATAAAGCCAAAATTACCTTGTTTATAATTGATTTGGCACATTTTATTATTCGGCAAGTTTGCAACACCTCTAAATATTGGAAATGATGTAAAAATTAGAAATAAAATGCTTTTTAACATTTTTTTTCAACTGATTCAGTAACCTAATGTATAACTAGATCAGCTGTGGTGCTTTGATAACACTGCAATGCTATTTGATAGATCTAAAACTGATATTTTTCAAGCAGAAAGGGTGTGAAAAACTTCAAATTTTAAATTTCGATTTTCTCAAAATTTTCCCAACAGATTTTTTTGATCTTTACGTCAAATCGAAGCTGAGACCACCTACTACAACACTGTGTTGACGGATTCTTTGTACATTTTTTTTAACCCTAAACTTTGTTCAAGGACACTGTGTAAGGTCTTAATAAGGGTGACTATGCACAGACCACCTAGCTACACAGGCAACTCAATCTGTGTCTGCACTGAAAAAAAAAAGGTTTGTGTAAACAGGGACGTAGGCTGGGTTGAATCCTAGGGGGGGGGGGAGGCACAGACTGCACAGACTGATCCGGAGGCATGCGCACTTCAGAAAAGCCTGAAAAATTTGAAATGTTTGCATGTAATTCTCCTTTTTTGATGAAAGATAGACAAACCAGAGAGTAAGGTCTAGGGTGGCCTCAGACTATGCACAGATCTATCACCTAGCTACACGGGCAACTCAATTTGTGTTTGCACCGGAAAAAAAAAGGTTTGTGTAAACAGGGCCGTAGGCTGGGTTGCACCCTGGGGGGGGGGGGGCAGAGACTGATCTGGATGCATACGCACTTCGGAAAAGCCTGAAAAATTTGAAATGTTTGCATGTAATTCTCCTTTTTTGATGAAAGATAGACAAACCAGAGAGTAAGGTCTAGGGTGGCCTCAGACTATGCACAGATCTATCACCTAGCTACACACGGCAACTCAATTTGTGTTTGCACCGGAAAAAAAAAGGTTTGTGTAAACAGGGCCGTAGGCTGGGTTGCACCCTGGGGGGGGGGGGCAGAGACTGATCTGGAGGCATACGCACTTCAGAAAAGCCTGAAAAATTTGAAATGTTTGCAAACTTTGCATGTAATTCTCCTTTTTTGATCAAAGATAGACATACCAGAGAGTAAGGTCTAGGGTGGCCTCAGACTATGCACAGATCTATCACCTAACTACTCGGGCAACTCAATTTGTGTTTGCACCGAAAAAAAAAGGTTTGTGTAAACAGGGCCGTAGGCTGCGTTGCACCCTGGGGGGGGGGGGGCAGAGACTGATCTGGCGGCATACGCACTTCAGAAAAGCCTGAAAAATTTGAAATGTTTGCATGTAATTCTCCTTTTTTGATCAAAGATAGACAAACCAGAGAGTAAGGTCTAGGGTGGCCTCAGACTATGCACAGATCTATCACCTAGCTACACGGGCAACTCAATTTGTGTTTGCACCAGAAAAAAAAAGGTTTGCGTAAACAGGGCCGTAGGCTGGGTTGAACCCGGGTGGGGGGGGGGGCAGAGACTGATCTGGAGGCATACGCACTTCAGAAAAGCCTGGAAAATTTGAAATTTTTTTGCATGTAATCCTCCATTTTTTATCAACTTCTAGGGGGGGGGTAGTGATCACTTTCGAACATGTCTAGAAACCAGGTGTCCGACTTAAGGTGACTCAAGCATGGTGGTTAGATCATACAGATTTTTCTAAAATTTTGCACACTTACTCTATGGGACCCAGACATTTCAAAAATGAAACACAAAAAAATTTCACCGACTCGTTTGGTTGCCATGGTAACGGCATGTTTTGCCTGATGACTGCTTAAAAGTCATAAATTGAGTTTTTGGTTATGTACCAAAGAATAAAGCATTACATGCATTTGTCACACAAATATGTCAGAAATGTCTTCCTATGGATGTAAACCAGTACATTTGCCACAAATTTGAAGGAAAAGGTTAAAGTACTTTTTTCTGTAAGAGCGCAAAGGGCACCAACACACTAGTAAATTGCAGATTTTGCATGCATCAATTTTGGCAGTAATCAGATTTTAGGAAAACGATCATACAGATTTTTTTTTAAAATTTGCATGTATCATAAACAGGTTATTGTCAAACAAATGTCCAAAAATAAAAAAATTTCACCGAGTCGTTTTTTAACCGCAGTACCATGACTATGCCAATGTCAATTTAAAGAAATAAAGACAATTTTAGACACAGTCGACTGAAAATAGTTGAGAAAATTCTTTTGATAAAAACGAGAAGCTGAAACTTTGAACTAGCATAGAGTAGGTGTTACTTTATTCAATAAAAAAATAATTATGCCTCTAGCTGCATTAGATCTCATTTAAATAGCAAATTACTGGCTGCCATGCTGTTAAAAAAAAAGAGAGCAGAAAATGGTAACGTCACAACTTTTTCAGGGCCTGCAGCAGTGGTGACGCTATGTTGCTAGGCAACCAGGCTGCTCAGAAGTATGTGCAGTGTACCACACTCGAGTCACCTTAAGGAACCTCACCCTGCACAAAAAATTAATTTTCTTGGGTTTTCCGGGCCTGGCATGCCTCTGGACCAGTCTCAGAGACTCTCTGCTCCCAGTGGCATCAGTGAAGGTGGGGCTGGTATGCCACTATTTGCCCCACCACTTTAAAATGAAACTGACGCCCCCCCCCCCCCACTAGGATTCAGCCCTGCCTACTGCCCTATGGCTTTGCACACTTTCATGGTGCCGTGAAACATTTGCTAGTGCTCAGTATCATTTATATAAGTTTTATCAGTGCTTTTCGTCGGACCAAAATTCAATTTGCCTCAAAGGCCAATTTTCAGAGAAATTAATTCATTGATGTGTGGCCAATTTGCGCGCAAATATATATATATATATATATATATGCAATTTTCATTAGCCACGTGCAGGATGCATTAGCTATAGCTAATATGTTTAATGGCTTGGAAAAGTGTTGCTTTTATAAATCATTCACCTAGCTTTCTCTGAAATTTTGTAACATATTACAAATATTTTTATGTATCTTCCTCCTCAGGCAATAATATAGGCCTAAGACAAATGATTTTTTTAAAAAGCTATGTATTGGCCTATTCAGGCATTATATTTTAATTGATGTTGTTCAATATTGCTACCAGTAACTTGTGCGGCCCTGCCATGAAGTTTTACATTGGTCCGGGAAAGGGCTAGTTTCTCGGACTTCCTCCATGGTCTAATGGTTATAAGAGTGCTTGTTTGCAGACAGCTGGGTGACAGAGTGGTTAAGATGCCCGCCTGTTCGGCTGAAGGTCTTTGCCTGCATAATGCCGGCTGGATGTCATTCGGATGAGACGTTACATTGGCAGCCCCTTGTATAAGTGTCTGTGCGGGAAAGTAAATGATCCCTCACATGGGGTAAATGTGTGACATGTTGAGGACTCCTGCTCTCTCCCATCTCACCTATCAACCTCACATGTGAGTGCCCAGAACTGGGCTAAGAGGGCTGCACTTACCATATATACATCTATCTATCTGTCTATCTGGGGTATGTGCCCAACTCCCAGTTAGTTCATCATCATATGGGGGTCAACAACAATAAATGTTCAACTCCCAGTCCCTTGACAAAAAAGGGAGGAAGAGCGCCCCGGCTGAGCCGGGGTTCACCAGTCATGTTTAATTTTCAGAAGAAATTGAATATTGTTTTTTTTTCAGTCATTAATGTTCACTAAATGCTTGATTTCATACCATGTATCAAACCAGTTAAAAAGTTCTGAATAAAAAATCACCATCTCCACCTGATATGTTGTGTTTTCTCTCTACATAGTATTCTGGGCATAGCATATAGCGCTATATTGTATTCTGGGCATAAAATATAGCGCTATAAAGTATTCTGGGCATAAAATATAGCGCTATAAAGTATTCTGGGCATAAAATATAGCGCTATAAAGTATTCTGAGCATAAAATATAGCGCTAATATGATGATGCCAAAGCATAGAGAGACCACAGGAGAAAGATTTACATACATTTGCAAATTTTAAACTGTTGCCCTACAAAATGGTTGCATCACTAAAATTTAAATATTTGTCAAAAAACTAGTTCTGAGGTCCAAATATATAACACAGAACGTTGACATTTTTAAAACATTGTAAAATCAGTTGCATAAATCTTATCAAAGACTTATTGGATAAGAGGGCTATACATGGGGCCATAGTGTAGCCGATGATCATACCACATGATACAATTTTGCTATACGATACCATTTTTCAGTTTTCCTTGGATCTTGTTTTTCAGTTTTCTTTGGATCTTTGTTGTGGTTTTTATCAGAAAATCATGGCCTAATATTTCTTCTAAATCAAGAGAAGCTCCAGAAGACAGCCTGCATGTGCACAAATTTGCTGTCAATCGAAAATACATTAAACTATGAAGTCTGTTCAAGTCTGATAAAATATGCACTATTAAAAGAATTCTAAAATCGTGTGCATTTTGTGAGTGGAACCACTCTCAGCCAGTCACATTTTTCACAGCTGGAGCCAGCTGCCAAACTTGGCTCAGCCGATCCAGCCAGCCACACTTGGTCTCAGCCAGCTACTTTGACTGGCTGGCATGACTCCTGGGTCTTAGTTAAGTTGTCGAATTGAATGTAGAAAAAACTAGATCTGTAATGAATGATAATTAATGCTATATCCACGGGGAATACATCACAACGCATTCTATTTGGTCTGCGCTCTTTTTAGAGTTGGATAGATAATCACAACGCGTTCTAATTGGCATGCGCTCTTTTTGAGAGACAGATGGATAGATAGATAGATAATCAAATTCTTATGAAAGTTTAAAAAAAGTGTGCAAATTAAGGTCAAATAATTTGGATGGACTGTCATGGACAGAAAGCTAGACTGATAGACAGACAGAGAAAATAGACTTATATAATAGGAAAATTAGATAACAATTCTATTTTCAGAGGTGTGCTGGATGACACCTTCAATGCGCTGATTGCATACTACATGTATTAGCCATGCACACAAGAAGAAAGGTGAGCTGGAATACACATTCCATCGCTGCATTGTTCGTTGCGTCAACATCTCTAGGCCTAAATTCAATGGACTGATCTATTTATAGCGTCATGAAAAAGTGACGTCACTTCCAGCAGTCTGTTGTGACGTCATCACCATTGTGATCATATTGAATGACGTCACATAAACGCCGACACTTTTTTTGTTTGGCGCATGCAAAAACATTGCTTAGTATATCCCTGTGTGAGTAGCTCTGTCTCTAACCATTTGAAGACCTTCAGTCTCTCGGGGCTTCGCCCCGAGAGACCTGTGGTCTCCATAAAGTATTCTGGGCATAAAATATAGCGCTATAAAGTATTCTGTAGCATAAGATATAGAGCGCTATATTGTATTCTGGGCATGAAATATAGCGCTATAAAGTATTCTGGGCATAAAATATAGCGCTATAAAGTATTCTGGGCATAAAATATAGCGCTATAAAGTATTCTGGGCATAAAATATAGCACTATAAAGTATTCTGGGCATAAATATAGCGCTATAAAGTATTCTGTAGCATAAGATATAGAGCGCTATATTGTATTCTGGGCATGAAATATAGCGCTATAAAGTATTCTGGGCATAAAATATAGCGCTATAAAGTATTCTGGGCATAAAATATAGCGCTCCAGAGTATTCCAGCCATGAGTATGCCAAAGTTTCAGTCTATATTAACTTGAGAATTCTATATCAATATGAGAAGATGAGAAAGCTTCTGAATTTGTTGATTATTTCTCCAGTGTTTTTGTTGAAGATGATAACACTCTTCCTGACTTCCATTCCAACTGTAAC
This sequence comes from Platynereis dumerilii, assembly GCA_026936325.1. Classification (NCBI taxonomy): domain Eukaryota; kingdom Metazoa; phylum Annelida; class Polychaeta; order Phyllodocida; family Nereididae; genus Platynereis; species Platynereis dumerilii. The sequence goes on along the minus strand of JAPTHN010000195.1, from coordinate 240,786 downwards.
GATTCGCTCAGTAGATTCAATTGTACACCTGATGACATTATAAAAGTTGTTAGAAAACTAAGAAGTAATTCATCCCCAGGTCCTGATGGTATCACAGTGTATTTTTTAAAGAAAATTATTGCACATATTGTTGATCCCCTTTCCAGAATGTATAATCAATCCTTACGTGATGGTATTTTACCCAGTGATTGGAAAACGGCCCTTATTGTTCCATTGTACAAGAAGGTGATGCACAATGTACATCACAATATAGACCTGTTAGTTTGACTTCTGTTGTGTGTAAAATCTTAGAACGTATTATCAGATCTCAATTGTTGGACTACTTGTTAAGAAATGATATCATACCAAAATCACAACATGGATTTATGCCTAAAAAATCAACAGTTACTAATCTTTTGGAATGTTTGAATGATTGTCAAGTAACTTTGATAAGAATTGTCTACTAATGTCATATATTTAGACTATTCTAAATGTTTGACAAAGTATGTCATAATAAGCTCATGTACAAATTAGAAAGATATGGGATATCAGGTTGTGCTTTGCAATGGTTAAAGAACTTTTTAACTGGAAGACTTCAACAAGTAAAAATTAATGATGCAATCTCACATACAACTGATGTTAAATCAGGAGTCCCTCAAGGGACTGTGTTAGGTCCTGTTTTATTTTTGTGTTACTCGTCAGATTTGCCTAATGTTGTCAAACATAGTACTATTAGTATGTATGCTGATGATACAAAACTGTATAAGTCTATTCAGAATAACAGGTTCTCAAATTGATTTAGAATTCTCAAATTGATTTAGAAACCAAAATCGGCCATTTGGCAACAAATCCTGTATGGATTCCATATTTCATTCTCAGGAATCACATATGGAGCCATATTTCATTCTCAGGAATCATTTATGGATTCCATATTTCATTCTCAGGAACCATATATGGATTCCATATTTCATTCTCAGGAATCATTTATGGATTCCATATTTCATTCTCAGGAATCATTTATGGATTCCATATTTCATTCTCAGGAATCATTTATGGATTCCATATTTCATTCTCAGGAACCATATATGGATTCCATATTTCATTCTCAGGAATCATTTATGGATCCCATATTTCATTCTCAGGAATCATTTATGGATTCCATATTTCATTCTCAGGAATCATTTATGGATTCCATATCTCATTCTCAGGAATCATTTATGGATTCCATATTTCATTCTCAGGAATCATTTATGGATTCCATATCTCATTCTCAGGAATCATTTATGGATTCCATATCTCATTCTTAGAAATAACACATGCATTTTAATGTATGACCATTGACCAATAGTAAACACCCCAGATTCTATAATAAAACCCCATGACAGTGTAGTTCACAGCTATGAACATCATGAGTGTCAGGTCTGCTCTGAATTAACACGAGTCCGAAGGACGAGTGTTATTCAGAAGGCAGACCTGACACGAATGATGTTCATAGCTGTGAACTACACTGTTATGGGGTTTTATTTATATCCCGCAATGACTTTATCTGTGGATTTTACTAAATTTTGGTCTGATAACTTCAAATTCTCCCAAGTCAGGAGCAGCAGTTTGTTGTGACGTCACCAGCTGCCCATTGTGACGTCATGACATAAACAATCGCTGCCCATTGTTTGCATAACAACGTCAGATAATTTATTTCATTGAGTTCACTAGGATGAACTCAATGGTGTGAACTCAACGGTTTTTTCATGGTGTTCACTCGCAATTGCGGGATATAATCAAAACATGAATGATTGGTCTCCCCTCAGAATCCGTATTTCATTCTCAAGAATCAATTATGCATTTTGTCATGTGACCAATAGTAAGCATCCAAATTCAATCAAAATCTACAAAATAGGCCTTCCCTCAGAATCCATATTTTATTCGCAAGAATCAAATATACATTTTCTCATGTGACCAATACAAGCTAGTAAAGCACCGCAAATTCCATCAAAATCTCCAAAATGGGTCTGCCCTCAGAATCCGTATCTCATTCTCAAGTTCTAATCAAATATACATTCTTGACCTTCTCCACCAAAATGAGTTCAGAGTAGGCGATTAATATTTCCCAGAAAAGAGCAAAGAGTGTCAAAGGTCATATTTTGATTTTCAACTGTTGATACCGTCCTCTTGATTTGCTTAGTTCTTTCATGGCAACGGTGGGAAATTCAAATGCCACTTCTCATAGTTTGTTGTTTCCGAAATTAAATGTTTCGTATTGTCAGTGTGAGAAGTGCCATATTTTTGGATTGGATTATGAAAACATATGAACTACGATTTAAAAGCCCATACCAGAGAATAAAGTCACTTTCGCAATTAAATATGATAGGAGGCCGACATTGAACTCTTTTTAATGGAGCAGGTCACATTTGTCATGTGACCAATATGAACTAGTCAAGCACCACAAATTCAAACAAAATCTCCAAAATGGGCCTGCCCTCAGAATCCATATTTCATTCTCAAGAATCAAATTTACATTTTGTCATGTGACCGACCAATAGTAACTAGTACAGCAGCCCAGATTCAACCCAATTCTCCAAAATAGATCTTCCCTCATAATCAATATTTCATTCTCAAGAATCAAGTATACATTTTGTCATGTGACCAATACTAACCAGTAAAGTGCCCCACATTACACCGAAATCTACAAAATGGGACAACCCTCAGAATCCATATTTCATTCTCAAGAATCAGATATGCATTTTATCATGCAACCCATGGGCGTGGAAGGTCAATAAATTTTGCGGGGGCTGCCCAAAAAGTTTTGCCAAAATTGCCACAAAAATCAAAATTATCTCTTCGCAACTATATGAAAATTAACTTTTCCAAAATTCCCTGCCTTCTACGCCTATGATGTGACAAATTGTAGGCACCCCAGATTCAATCAAAATCTTTACTAAAGAAATGGAACCTGAGATGATACAACAAGCTTAAGCATTAAATTTTCATGAAGTAGCAAAACTGCTTCCTATGTTCAAGATCTGCCCTATGGATAAGGTTTACCTATATAATCATAATTGAAAATGTAACAAGAAAATCTATTCCAGCATACATTCAGTAACAATTCAAAACAGTTTTAATTGGGGCAGTTCAAACATATAGTGTGTCAATATGAATTAACGTGTAAGTACTTACATGTAGGTTTCCATAAAGACATAATAGATATATAGAAACAATATATTGAAATGTCAATCCATATACATGTTTATAGCCTATGTAGGGAAATAGGCCAACCACATATATAAATATCTGAGATGGTGAATTTAAAACAATCTGGAACCATATTTCAATTTGTCAAACCTTCTCAATTCTATTCCTGGAAGGTCAATAGATCAGACGAAAGCTTTAAACCATGTACAAGAGTATTGAAATAATGATATTTATGATTCCTCAGAATGAATTCTCCGGGTATTCCCATCTAAGAGGTTTTGATTGAATCTGGGTGCTTACCTTCGGTTCTTAATTGGGGCAGTTCAAACTTGGATGTTTTGATTGAATCTGGGGTGCCTACAATTTGTCACATCATAGGCGTAGAAGGCAGGGAATTTTGGAAAAGTTAATTTTCATATAGTTGCGAAGAGGTAATTTTGATTTTTGTGGCAATTTTGGCAAAACTTTTTGGGCAGCCCCCGCAAAATTTATTGACCTTCCACGCCCATGGGTTGCATGATAAAATGCATATCTGATTCTTGAGAATGAAATAGGGTAAAAATGGGTAATATGACGCATGTGGGTAATATCACGCACCAAACATAATTGCCATTGTAAGCTCAAGCTATTTGAGAGATCTTCCATGTTAGAAATTAAAAATGTGCAATAGATCCTTTTGAAACTACCTGATTGTATAATGTGCTTGATATTGTGACTGACAAGCTTGCAGGGGGATTTTAAGAAATTTGCGTAGTTTTTCTAAATTTTAATGCATTTTTATACAAAATTCACAATGTAAACTGTACGCTTTTTCAGCTGGAATTTAGGTGATGCATTGAGTTGAGAATTATGATTTGAGAAAGGTATGAATTGGGAATTCAAACATCTATTACGCAGAATGTTGGCCTTGAAGAAGCCACTGTTATTCATATAAATGTACAGGATACTGATCAGGGGTAATATCACTCATGTTTCTGGGGTTGTATCACGCATGTTTTAGGGGTAATATCACGCACATTTGGGTATTATCACGCACATTTGGGTATTATCACGCACATTTGGGTATTATCACGCACCTGATAATACCATGTTTGTGTGAGTCAGCAGCGTCTTTCTGATGAGACCTGCAGTCAAAGTTTTAGGCCTACATTTTCCTCTCAACTTCAGAGAAAACAAATTTCGTCTAAAACCATTTGTACAATCATACAATGCACCCTCTTCTTAATAATGTATTATATCCAAGCAAGCCCCATATTAAGCAACGATCCTTTTTGAGCTCTGTTGAGGTACTATAAATACTTTTTGACAATGTCTTCAACTCATCTTTCGAAATTTTTGGAGGTTTGGGAGGTTCTGATAGGCATATGGTACCTACATTGTAGATGGCAGAGCCCCCTGACTTTAAATGCTGAAGACACTCTACAAATAGATGTAGTTGTTAGATAGATAGCTAAAAAGATAGCTACATTAATAGATAGCTAGGAAGACAGGTAAATAATTTATAGATGGGTAGACATTTGCAGATAGACAGAGAGATATATAGATAGAGAGAGAGTTAAAATCAGCGAGAATCAGACAGAAAGATGAAATAATATAAATATACGCATACTGTATACATTGTATAGTTGTCTTTTATATAACCGTGCTGTAACTTATTGCATGTATAAGGTTTTTCTATGTTACATGATGATTTTGCAATTATGCCATGAAGGCATCATTAGAATTTTCTTTAATTCTGCAGATTCTGCAATGAATTCTGCTCAAGCTGGATTTTGCTCACACCTTAAATGAAACCCGAGTCCTTCAAAATAGGTGTAATAAACTTATCTAAATACAGCTATTACAAAGGGTATTTTGACCTTATGAGGGCTAACTTCATTATTTAGATTCCACCCGAAGCACTGACACACAATGTACACATACACGCACAAAGCTCTGCACTTACCAATGCTTACAGAGAGACTGAATTTGAACAGAGACTATCGTCTTTTTCAGATTAAGCACTTAATGAGTTAGGCCTGATTAATTTTGATGAACGAAATCAACTTTAGCAAACTATCAATGGTCTTGAGGGATGCTGTATTGTTCCGTCAGAAACGCTTCAAGCTTTCAATGGAAAAAAAGTAACCCCATCAGTGCTCCTCTAAACGAACCATGCAGTCCATCTTTATCAGATAAACATGCGTGGAATTACACCTACTGCTGCGTGATATTAAACAGAAGTGCGTGATATTACCCTCAGAAAATGTTAAAATGACCACAGTTACTTTAACTAAATGCCAAGTACTCCAGAAGCAGTCGACCAATGGAATTTGACATGTTTATGACCCCTGAGTTCAATGTCAATCAAAAGCTGTACTTTTGATCATGATAGGTATCGCGTCAAGGAAGTGATAGCTGTACAGAAACTATGCAGTGTAATATCACGCACTAGCTGCGTGATATTGCCCACTTTTACCCTATGGATTCTGAGGGCATTGAATCTTGGGTGCTTACCAGTTATTATTAGTCACATGACAAAATGTAAATTCTGAGGGAAGGCCCATTTTGTAGATTTTGGTTGAATCTGGGGAGCTTTGACAAAATGTATATTTGATTCTTGAGAATGAAATATGGATTCTGAGGGTTGTCCCATTTTGTAAATTTTGGTTTAATCTGGGGTACTTTACTGGTTAGTATTGGTCACACGACAAAATGTATATTTGATTCTTGAGAATGAAATATGGATTCTGAGGGAAGGCCCATTTTGTAGATTTTGATTTAATCTGGGGAGCTTTGACAAAAATTTAATGTATATTTGATTCTTGAAAATGAAATATGGATTCTGAGGGCAGGCCCATTTTGTAGATTTTGGTTTAATCTGGGGTACTTTACTGGTAAGTATTGGTCGCATGACAAAATGTATATTTGATTCTTGAGAATGAAATATGGATTCTGAGGGAAGGCCCATTTTGTAGATTTTGATTGAATATGGGGAGCTTTGACAAAATGTATATTTGATTCTTGAGCATTAAATATGGATTCTGAGAGCAGGCCCATTTTGTCGATTTTGATTGAATCTGGGGAGCTTTGACAAAATGTATATTTGATTCTTTAGAATTAAATATGGATTCTGAGGGCAGGCCCATTTTGTAGATTTTGGTTTAATCTGGGGTACTTTACTGGTAAGTATTGGTCGCATGACAAAATGTATATTTGATTCTTGAGAATGAAATATGGATTCTGAGGGAAGGCCCATTTTGTAGATTTTGATTGAATATGGGGAGCTTTGACAAAATGTATATTTGATTCTTGAGCATTAAATATGGATTCTGAGAGCAGGCCCATTTTGTCGATTTTGATTGAATCTGGGGAGCTTTGACAAAATGTATATTTGATTCTTTAGAATTAAATATGGATTCTGAGGGCAGGCCCATTTTGGATGCTTACTATTGGTCACATGACAAAATGCATAATTGATTCTTGAGAATGAAATACGGATTCTGAGGGGAGACCAATCATTCATGTTTTGATTGAATCTGGGGTGTTTACTATTGGTCAGTGGCCATACATTAAAATGCATGTGTTATTTCTAAGAATGAGATATGGAATCCATAAATGATTCCTGAGAATGAAATATGGAATCCATAAATGATTCCTGAGAATGAAATATGGAATCCATAAATAATTCCTGAGAATGAGATATGGAATCCATAAATGATTCCTGAGAATGAAATATGGAATCCATAAATGATTCCTGAGAATGAAATATGGAATCCATATATGATTCCTGAGAATGAAATATGGAATCCATAAATGATTCCTGAGAATGAAATATGGAATCCATAAATAATTCCTGAGAATGAAATATGGAATCCATAAATGATTCCTGAGAATGAAATATGGAATCCATGAATGATTCCTGAGAATGAAATATGGAATCCATAAATGATTCCTGAGAATGAAATATGGAATCCATATATGGTTCCTGAGAATGAAATATGGAATCCATAAATGATTCCTGAGAATGAGATATGGAATCCATAAATGATTCCTGAGAATGAGATATGGAATCCATAAATGATTCCTCAGAATGAAATATGGAATCCATAAATGATTCCTGAGAATGAAATATGGAATCCATGAATGATTCCTGAGAATGAAATATGGAATCCATATATGGTTCCTGAGAATGAAATATGGAATCCATACAGGATTTGTTGCCAAATGGCCGATTTTGGTTTCTAAATCAATTTGAGAATTCTAAATCAATTTGAGAACCTGTTGAATGTAAATGATTGCATATTATTACAAGAAGATTTAGATAATGTTGCTAAATGGGCCGACATTTGGCAGATGGATTTAAATCCAGACAAAACGAAAGTATTGACTATTGGTATTAACAAAGTGAACTTTAATTTTTTATTGAATAATGAAATTATTGAAACTGTCAACAATATTAATCAAAGAAACAGACACCTGACTGATTGGGACACACTGCCTTTTATTAGGCCCACAAAGTACAACACAAATACATTCAACCACAATCATACGACGACACAACATGTAGACGGACAGACGAGACGGACGGAGACAGTTGACATATAACATAGATGAAAGATGAGATACAGCTGGCCTTGAGGAAGCCCCCTGGTGGCGATGACGGACGTGAAGACACTGAAGAGGATGCCCTGGCGATGAGATCCGCGGGAATGTGGCGCCCAGATGCAGTGTGGCCCGTGATGATGCCCTTGGGAGGAATTGGATTAGCAAGCAGTCACAGAGGTGCCCCTCAAAGAGGGAATAACTAAATATATAAAAAAAATGATAGTTAGACAAACGAAAAAAATTTTTTAATTTGGAATGGAAATGGCTGAGCATTGAGAATTCAACAATTGGGGAATTGAATTTTGATAAAAATTTTGAGAATGAGATTTTGAAATTTGATAAAATTTTTAGAGAAAGGATCCGAGAGGTATAAAAATGGTCCGAGAGGACTAAAAATTGATCCGAAAGGGTGGGCCGGCGGGGAACGAAATGAAGGAGGCGAGTGGCCGCTCCAGAGACCTCCCTGCTATTTACCTAGCCAGAGCCGCTCCAGTGACTCCAGGGTGCCGGACCCCCTAATTGGCTGGCAGTTCGCATGACGCAACGTTGCGGCGGGAATCCGACGAGCAAGGAGGAAGGAGTCAGGGGCCATCTTGATTAACCGACCTTACAAGTAAGTAAACATTAATCAAAGAAACAGACACCTGACTGATTGGACACACTCGCCTTTTATTAGGCCCACAAAGTACAACACAAATACATTCAACCACAATCATACAGACGACACAACATGTAGACGGACAGACGAGACGGACGGAGACAGTTGACATATAACATAGATGAAGATGAGATACAGCTGGCCTTGAGGAAGCCCATTAATGAGCCCAAGACCAGCTGGGTTAGTTAAAACACAATTAATTGGGTTAGTGTGTTAAAGATAATTTACAGGAAAGAAGAGATATGATTATGGGATGAAATGATCAGAGGGTAGTGAGAGTGCGAGGCGCGGGGCTACTGCAGCCTGGGCTACCCTGGTGGGTCTGACATACCTCCTGTAGCAAAGGGAAGCCCAGCGTCCGAGGCTTTGTATTTCTCTCTCACTGCAGCCAGCTGCTGCGGCTGTGGTGGCAGCACCCGCCCTCAAGGAGTGTAATGTGTAAAATTTAGGATCGACTCCTATGAGCCTGAGAAAATAGGAGAGTTTAGAGGTTAAGTAGTTATAAGTTAAGGGAGAGTTTGAAGGGGTTAGAAAGAGAGGGGCCGAAGGAGCGGCAGGAAAATGAACAAGGATGGATTTTATTAAGCAAACTGCACACACAATTGAACCTGTACAACCAACATGAACTGTGAACCCTTTTGGGTTGTCTTTGACCGATGAACCCTGTAATCCAACGCCGACTCGGAGAGGACGATATCAGCCCTGTAGAGGAGAGTAGACGCCCCTGTAGAGAGATACTCTGAGGGGCGCAGACAGGCAAAGAATGCCAGTGACATGGCAGCAATTGACATTAAATTGTCCCTGTTAAAAGGGCTCTTTGAATTATGGCCCGAAGGTGATTGAACATGATTGGGGGGGCTTGGGCGGGAGTGTGGCTGCGGTCCAGTGTCTTTAAAGCCTGGTCAGGGCTGGTGAGTAAATGTCAGGGACAGGGAGAGCCATATCTATGGCCCATGATCTCAATCCAGAAAGATAAAACCCTTATTGTAGACACAGCCAATCCCTCCTTGGCCATAAAGGCCACGAATCTAATTGAATTAGATTGGGTGATAGGAAGAGGAGGTAATGAATATTGACGGCAGAAAGATTTGTACCTTTTAACGCCGCAGAATAAGCTCCCCTGGAGTTGGTTGTAATACCATGATAGACCAGAGCCGTGACTGAGCGTCCAGATCTGTAAATAATTAATTAAATTCAATTAGGGTGGGCCAGGTGGGAGAACTGGATGCGCTAGAAGGATTGCGACTAAGAAAACGGTCGACTGCCAGTCTACTGAGATCATCAGCATCAGTGTTCTCCAGTGTTCTCCAGTGGGAAATATACCTGGGCCTCACGTTGATGTCGTGCTGAATCACCAGCAGACACCAAAGAGCGCACTAATGCCATCATGTGTGGTACAGGGGAGTAGCGCTTATTTATGGCACCTATGACGGACTGATTGTCGATGTGAAATATGACATTGTTGCCGGCGAGGCGGGTAGCCCAAGTGGCTAGGGCTGTCACAGCTGCATACAGCTCCCTCCAATTTATGGAATAATTATTGGCGCGAGCCAGGGAGCCTACAAATGGTGTCGAGAACCAGTCGTTATTGAAACAGGCGCCCATCGCCACATTAGAACTGTCTGTGAATACCTCGAGAGCTGTAGACTCATCCCAGGGGGCAGGGAGCATGGAGACGCCATTATGTGAAGAGACGCAATCTCTCCACCACCTCAGGTCTTCTTTGGCTTCATGAGTAAGTTTTACGCTGTAATGAAGGTATTTAGTGACCTTGGCTGCCTCTATGAGGCGACCTAGAATGCCTGCCTGCCCCGTTAACCACACGGGCTGCAAAGGCCAATTTGCCTATGAGGCTAAGAAGTGTCTCTTGGAGACTGAACGCTGCAGCAAGAAATGGGACACCAGACTAAGGACTTCATCAAGCCGGTCCTTGTCAATGGACAGGGACCTGTCTACAGTGTCTATGGTGATGCCTAGAAATTTGACCCTGGTGTCGGGTGCTGTAACCTTGGAAGGCTGTACTGGAAACCCTGCCCTGTCGCACGTGTCCAACATAATAGAAAGGCCTTCTTGACACGTGCGAGCATCGGGGGTGATGATAAGAAAATCATCCACATACCTAACAGTGGTGGTGGGTGCCCCATTCCTGATCATGAACTGATGGAGCGCAGTTGCGAAAACATCAAACAGGGCTGGGGCCGAGCGCAACCCAAAACTCAATACTTTAGAAAAATAATAATAATTGCACCCCGCCCTATCAAGCCAAGAAAAACCCATGAGGTGCCAATCGTCCTCATGTATTTTAACGAATTTAAATGCATCCTGCAGGTCTAATTTAGCCATGAAGGGGGGGTTGGCAAATTGATTGCAATAAGCCACGGCGTCATCAATGGACGCGTACTTTAAGGAGAATTCTACAGGATCAATGGCTGCGTTGACCGATCCTACTGCAGGATAGGAAAGATCGTGAATCAATCTTATCTTTTCGGAATCCCTCTTAAGGAATGCCCCAAGTGGGGAAATAATGTAGGCTTGATAGGGGGGGTGCGGAATGGTCCATGGAGGCGACCCATCCCGAGATCACGTTCAATGAGCTCTGTGATCTTGGCCCTATGTTCAATGGCTGAAGCCAGTTATTGGACACAATAGAGTCTGTGGCGCCCGACCTACCAACCCTGACGCCATCAATCAACATTTGAAAAACAGAATCAGCATAAGTGGCATCGTATACTGCATGCAGCATTCGACGCCAATAGTCAGCCTTAAGTAGGCTTGTTGCCCGAGTTGGGCTTCGCGCTGGAGGGCTTAACACAATTGGGGCAGAATTTGGCCCCCTTTGGCCCTCCACAGATGTAACATTGGTGGAGGCGCGGACACGATTGAAATCTGCATGTACCGTCCTGGTACCGGATGCAGACCTCGGTTGGGTCGACCGGGTGGACTTACTTCCCTTGCCTTTGCCCTTGTCGGCGGCTGGCTGATTAGTGGGCCCCTTGGCCCGCTGCTACGAAAGGGGCAGTCACTCGCGCTGTGGTCGTTTGCACCACATTTTGGACACTTTGTTGTGGCTCTCAACGCGCTAGCATCGAGAATGGTTGTGTACAACAACTGGTCAAACGTATTGAAATCAAATGAGTGGCGCCTGCCTAGTGCAGCTCTAAAGCGCTCATCATAGTTTAATATGTAAGGTATCTTGTACTTATCACATAAGTCAAGGAGAAACGCCCTATACTTAGCCATCTCAATGAAAATTTCGATGCCATAGTGGCATGTAAGTAACACCTCATAGTAACCCCAAGCCTCAATCCACTTATAAAAGCTCGTGATCATTTTTCTCGGGACTTGATTTGATCTGGAGACCATTGCTACTGTCTACCATCCTCACCTCCTGGTAGTCATTAGTGTCACAGTTCAGAAAATGTTCCAAGTGGACAAACTCACCATTGAGCGCGGTCTGGGCAGTTCTAGCGTCAATGTGTGGCGGAATGGCGTCCATGAGCTCCTGGTGGGAGAGGGGGCCTTGGTGCATCACTCCTGGAAGGTCCTGGTGCGTCAGACGTGGATCCATAGTCCTGGGGAGACGTCCTTGGAAGGGTCCTGGTAGGCGCCTGGATGCAGTCTAGCAGGCTGGTAGGGCTGATGCTGTTCCGTCCGAAGGGTAGGGTGATGGTACTGTGGATCCATGGAATCGGCCATTGGTGCACCGATGAGGCCCAGGGGGCGGCCTCTTGGGTCAAGTGGCTCTTGGTAACCGGCCCAGGAAGGACCCCTGCTCATGGTATCAGTGTATCTCGGGACAGGCGGGCGCCTTGTGAAACGGTCATAAGTGTCATGGCTTCTCACCCCTGTTGGGTGGTCTCTCAGGTTCATAGTAATCAGCCCTTGGTGGCCTGCGGACATTGGATCATGGTAACTGGCCCTTGCGGGGCTTGGTACTCTCTGTCATGTTCATAGAAAGCCCCAGGTGGAGCATAAGTCTCACCTCCTTCAGCAAAGGTAACATGAGGCGGCACCTGGTGGTTAGTGTACGCCCGCCCCGGGAGGGTTATGAGTCATTTGAGGGACACTGGATGCAACGTGGGACTGTTCGTAGCTGCCGTAGTGCTTTGGGATAGCACCGCTTGCATTTGAGCGCGTAGGGGCGCTTATGTTCACTGGTCGCTGACTGGTGGCGCCCTCTCTCACCAAACTATTCTGAATGCCTCTTGGAATCTGGAGCGCAGGCAAACAGGAGGAGCGGGATACGTCGGATACTGAGGCAGCCAGGCCTCTCCCCGCGTGGGGATTACGTTCGTTACCACCCAGGTAGGGTCCTTCACTGTCCGGCACCCCAGGAAGGGATGCCCCTATCAGATAACCATCGAGAGACTGTTTCTGAGACTGGGAATGAGCATTGTTTTGGGTGAAGCGACGTGCTTCAACACCAGGGGGCATACTATGTGGCCTAGGTAGACTGGAATCGCCGGTAGGGTGCGTACCCATGGTAACAGACAGACGCTCATTCTCGCCCGCATCAATCCAGAATCCGCCACCAAGTCCTGATGGCAAAACGAGGAGATATTATTAGCCCCCGGGATTCGTTCCTAATATCCCCATCTCCTAAGCCAAAAGGACCGAGGTTCTCCCCCCCCCACTCGCCATCATGATCAACTGCCGACGCAAAGTCAGAATGGACAGAATTATCAATAGTGACTGTTTGATTGCCACTAGAAGTGCCAGTACGGAACGACTCAACGATTGTATGGCAACGCTGTCCCATAGGCCCGTTATGACCAGCTGCAGGCTCACGACATACGGTACATTTCCTGCCCTTCCTACCACCCATAATGGCCGACCATTTGGCGCCAAAAACAAGGGACGATCAAAGTGAATGAAATATAAGCGATCGTAAGGGTGGTATCCAATCTAAACGTCCCAGTACCAAGGATATGGTAAAGGCGTTGGATTACAGGGTTCAGGTCAGGTATGAGCTCAGAACTTACATTGACAGTGCGAGAATGATGTGCAGCGATCGGCGATGAACGAAATGAAGGAGGCGAGTGGCCGCTCCAGAGACCTCCCTGCTATTTACCTAGCCAGAGCCGCTCCAGTGACTCCAGGGTGCCGGACCCCCTAATTGGCTGGCAGTTCGCATGACGCAACGTTGCGGCGGGAATCCGACGAGCAAGGAGGAAGGAGCCAGGGGCCATCTTGATTAACCGACCTTACAAGTAAGTAAACATTAATGATATTGGAGTTACTATCCAGTCAAATTTGAAATTTACGCACCATTGTATAAACATTACTAGGAAAGCGTATTTTGTTCTTCATAAACTTTTTTCAATTTTTAAGAATCACAATTACAAGTTTTATCTCAAAATGTATATATGTTATGTCAGACCACTTTTAGAATATTCTAGTCAGGCTTGGTCACCAATATTACAATGTAATAAGGACAAAGTAGAACGTGTGCAAAGGTATTTCACCCGACGTATATTGAACTATGAAAATGTTTCGTATGAAGAAAGATTACATTTTTTGAACTTAGATTCATTGGAAATTCGAAGAAAAAATTCTGATTTAATATTGTTTTACAAAGTTATTAATTGTCATACAAATCTCAATATAAATGATAAGGAAGAAGTTTATAAATTTGTACATAGAAGTAGAGGTCATAATAAACAGCTGTATGTGTTTTATAGCCGTACTGATAAAAGAAAATATTTTGGAGCAATCGAATTGTAAATAAATGGAATAATTTAGATGAAAGAACTATTAATTCAGTGTCAATCAAGAATTTTATAACTAATTTGAAAATGCTTAATTCTGCCAGTTAGTGGGAGTTACGTTGTAATTTTTTACTTAAACTCCCATTGTTTTTGTATTGTTCATATGTTGTTATTTTGAATAAATAAATCAAATCAAAATTCAAAT
>JAPTHN010000195.1:0-225960 GCA_026936325.1 Platynereis dumerilii | reverse complement strand
GGCATGACCGACCTTAGACTGGGATATATGGCGGCTTCTTTTCTGAGAATGTAGAAGGACAATGACACGTCCGCATTTCCTTCATATGTCGGATAGATAGACAGGTAGATTGAAGATAGTTATATTAGACTCTGTCCATATAAAACATTTTATTCTGTATTCCTCCATCCATATTCACGGTCTGGCCTTCGCCTTTTACTATAGCAAATGCTATTGCAAATGATATCTGTCAGTTCACTAAAGATATTGCAACTAATTGTTTATTTTGTCTATTCTTTACAGCATCTTGTCTTACTACACTGATTATAGTGATATCAACAGGATGGAATTCACATTTTGTGGGCTTGCTGACATTCCTCATCAGAGAAGGAGGAGATCCTTTGCCCAAAGTGGTCAAGAGGCAAACCTATTCCTATTGCTTTTAGTTCTTTTCTGAGAAGTACACTTCGCATCTTTCAGAGTCTCTTATGCCCTCAGTCACAACTTTCCTGGAGGAAGCATTCAAGAAATGGGAAGTGTCCAGGGTGAAAACAGACATCTTGAATGATGTCATCAAGAATGTTCCAAGTCGCATAATTGAAGGTGGATCCAGTCATCTTTCCTCAATCAAGGGACTCATTGTAGAAAAATGTCTCAAAATTATGAAGACTTACCCTGCTCTTTGTAATCATATGGATGCACAGGGAAAAAACACCACTTCACAGATTAATGGAGAAAATAGCAATAAATGGTTTGTGGGAAAGAACACCAGATTTAATTGCTGGAACTGATAACTTTGGGATCTCATGTCTGGATTGATAACATCTAGGAATGTAAACATCAAGTACAAAAACAATGTGACCCCTTTCACTTGGATTCTCTGGTGGCAGAACTCTATAAGGGACTCGAAGGCACCAGATTCACTGAAAATGAGGAACTTGGCAAAGAAGATTGAGGATGTCAAGAAACAATTCCAGGAAAAGGGAGCAATTGAGGAAGAAGGATACTTAAGGTAAGTAAAAAAGCTAAAGGTGTTAGTACACAAATATTAACTGATCACAAAGGCATTAGTGAAATTTAATTCCCCCGAGGGGTGTTTGTGATGGCGAGGGAATAAGGCACAAACACACATGAGGGTAATTAGATTTCACTGATGCCTGAGGGGCCAGTTTATATTTAATTTTATCACACCACTTATAATATTTTGGTACTTTTCATGTTGTTTCGTTGGCGTCGCTCGCTGTTTTCGAGAAGGAAAGATTAAAGATATAGCAATCCCTGCAAGATGTGTGAGTTTCCGAGTCTTTGCTGATGTTTCCAGCATTCTAAATTTTTCAATTTTGACAATTATTAGCGAAATAAATGCAAAATTAGACTTTTTTCTGACATTATTTCACCGCCTTGCTATGAGTAAAAAATGTTGCCATCAGGTCATTTTGGGTGTGACGTCAAAAAATCTTACATTACAATAGGTGGCGCTCTTACAGAAATGCCTTCGTAATGAACTAATTCTCAGGCATTAGTTCTCTACCTGGGTATTAGTTCAAATAATACATGTCATGTGACAAGGTTTTGACCAATCAGGACAGGGATTGAATGGGAGGTGTGATCAAAACGCATTTAAATTCATATGAAAATGTTCTCTAGTATTTCACTTTATCTGACAGTCATCGTTGCCGCCGGGCAAGTAAGAGATTCGACATTTTGAGAAATTTATCAGCGAGGATAAAGCCGTATTAAGTAATTTATTTAATCCAAAAGTGCTCTGTCTTTTTTTTGTGCAGTGCCCACATATCACTGATAAAGTGAGCTTTGGACTAATTGTCAAGCATAGGGAGAGCGGGGCACCATGAGCCACTTTTCCGAAATTAAGCTCCTGAGCCTAAAGTTTCAATGGTAAATAGCTGGTTGCTTAATATAATCATAGCAAGACCTCTTGGCTACAATATCCAGTGTTGTTACATTCTATTCTTAATTTTTAAATAGTCAAAACATTGTCTTTAAAAAATTAGTCTAGCGGCTCATTGTGCCCCGACCCTGGGGCACCAGAGCCATGGCATGGGGGGCTGTTTACATACATGTATTATCCTTTTCATTCAACTGTAAAGAACTTAATACCTCATAAACCAGATGATTTACTTGAAATTTTCCCTTGGCATACACCACAATATGGATCAGATGGATTTTACATATTTTTCTAGAAATAGCACAAATGTGTCCTAAACAGCTGCTGATGTCTTGCACAACAGTTCTGGACTTACAACAGAGTTGTTGTTACAATTAAGCTTTAATTGTACCTTAAAACTTCATAGAAAATGGCTCATGGTGCCCTATCTCCAAGTGGCACATGGTGCCACGCCCCGTTTGTAAATTTCATTTATTAGTGCATATCACACATTTTCCAGTTTATCATAGTATCAATGTTATGACATCACCCTAGCACATGCCTTGCCTTCTCTAAAAAGACTAAGTTCCATGACGATGCTGGAAGTAGTTAACATACCAGAAGTAAAAGTTCCACCACCCATTATGTTTACTTTTCACTCGAATTCACTGGCCAAAGAATTTTTTTCAATTCTTGGTCCTGCATTGAAAAGAAAGATTATGATTGCTACCCTAGCCAGTTCTACACAAATAAAGGAATATATGGTCTTCCTATCGAGCATTTCTATTTCGCCGTTTTTTTTTGTAGGGGCCATGGTTCATGGTGCCCCGTGGCTCATGGTGCCCCGCTCTCCCTAATTTTTAACCATTTTTTAGTTCTCACTCCACCTTGGACACATACTCAATGTAAACACCTCGTTCACTGTTTTATACTGCTTCTCTATTTTGACTGGACTAAAAGATTTTAGAGAGCAGAAGAATCAACTTTATTAATTTTCTACCCTTCAAAGAAAAGCAGATGTGTCAGTGATTGGAAATTATTAAGTTATTTGGGTTAAAGGGTTTGTGGATGCAAAATTGAACAGTGCAAACAATGAAACAAATATTATTTGGCAATTCATACAGGTACAGAAGAATTGAGGAAAAGATCCAAGATTTGACAACATTGAACATAGAACAAGAGGCCAAGGAGATTTTGGACATCCTGAAAGAAGAAAAATTCTTTATCCCTTGGTTGACCTTCCATTATGAAGAAACTGGTTGATAAAACAGATGAATTATATCTGGAACATGGTTTTGCAGAGTTGGTCAAGGTAGGCCTATTTCATTATTAAGAACTTTCTCATTGCAAAATAATGCCAACTGTTTTAGGAACTTCCTTGGAGAAAATGAGGTGGAGGACAAATAAATGTTGTTGTCATTACTATCATTTTTGAACACAACATATATCCAAAATAAAAGTTAGTGCTTTTTCATGTTGATTGATTAACAGCTTGTGCTGTTTTCACCTCTTTGTGTTATTTCTTTTAAGCTAGACCCAAATCTGTATGCAAAAAGGAATTCAGTGGCCTTGTTTGATTCTAAAAATTAAAAAGGATTTTCGACTGGGAGACTGACGGAAATTCGTAGCATTATGATATTTCTGGACCAAAGCTCCACATGACAAATGGATTTACTGCCATCTATGGGATAAATAATTGAGTTTAGTGCCACCTTGTGACCAATTATTATTAATTCATTTGCCACCTTTTGATATGCAAAAAACACTCACAGAACCAATTTTTGCATTATTTTTAGATTCACAATACACATCCCAATATATTACCTGGCTTATCCCAATACATCACCTGTCTATTCCTGATGGAGTTATCAGATTGAATGCTAATATTCTCTGCTCCTTCTTCAGATTCTGCATCCCAGTTATAAGGCACCTCATTGGCAGAAGAAGAAGACCTGGTATTCCTGGTTTATAAGCAGATAAGACATGGACACTCAGTGGGTCAGGAGAGGAAACAATTTGGATTACTACAGACTCCATTGCCAAAGAAGTTATGGCCAAAATCAAGGTATGAACTTTTAGCAGTCACAATAGTACATTCAGAGTGACACAATAAAATAGTGAACAATCAACACAAAGTTATGTTTTTATCTTTGCCAGAAAAATCTTCTACCTCCAACCTCCAAGGCCAGAAGTTTTTAGTGAAACGGCACTGGCTTAAGTCATTGTTGACTACATAAAACATAGGCTGCGCTGCAGCAAACCTTCAGCGAAAAACAACTTTAGAAGATTACAAGTGTTTAACAAATTGCATATGTTATATTATATACATGCAATAGTGGTCGAGTCATGGCCTCCTATTATCTCTATTCACCCCTGCCTGTCATCTGCCCGTGTGCTTTCCAGGGTTTGTATAAGCAGGGAGAGGCCTTATTAGAATAATTTACCCATATTTATGGTATGGTTTTATGCATGTAAAGTATAGGTTATGACTGGCGTTTGGAAACCAAAAAATATAAAGCTGTTTTTTTCTTTCTCAAGTTTTTCCAATCATTCAAAAGTGTTAAATACACATCAAGAAGCACTGCTACATTGCAAAAAATTTCATTGCTGTATAATGTATAGGCCTATGCAATAGTGGGCAAGTTTTGGCTCCAATAAGAAAAAAAGTATTTTAAATATTTTTTATCGATGTTACAAAAAGTATAGAATATGTATCAGGTAGACCATGAAAAGACAAAACTAGACCACATAAGTCATATGTGTAGCAGACTTTATCCATGTACATCCAATAATGACCAAGTCTTGGCCAGAAACAAAAATAGATTTTTCTGTTTTTTTTTTTTTATATTTCAAAAAGTTTTAATATTTTCCATCAGACCTTTCAAAGGGCACAACTAGACCATATGGGCCACATGTGTACCAAAAGTTATCCATTTACATGTAATAGTGAACCGAGTCTTAGCCCGAAAACCAAAAAATACAATTTTTTCTATTTTTGCTCATTTTTTCAAAAAGTGTATAATATCTATCAATGAGACCATCAAAAGCACAACTAGACCATATGAGTTACATCTGTACCAAATTTTATTCTTGCACATGCAATAGTGACAGAGTTTTGGCCAAGAAGCGAACAAAAATAATTTTATATTTTATTAATTATTTCAAAAAATATAGAATATCTATCAATCAGACCATCAAAAGGCACAACTAGACCATACAGGCCATATGTGTACCAAATTTCATCCATGTACACTCAATAGGGGCGAGTGCTGGCCCGGAAACGATCTATCCGCTTCGTTCGCTGAAGGTAAAAATTGAGTAGTACCAGAAACAGTGCCAGCACCATAAAAATACAACCAAAAGACAACACTGATGCCATAAATGGTCTGGAACCAAAACATGGCTTTTTTGGTTGTATTTGCCTGTTTTTGTATAGGCACTGTTTTTGGTTGTGGTGTAGTTTTGGATTGTTTTGTATCGTGCTGTATTTTTTGACAAGCTGGTTTAGCGTTGTCATTGTTTTTTGGTGAAGGAATTCAGGAAATAACAATATTCTGCAGAATCAGAGAATGCTTGCAGGACTGTGCATTTGCTTCAAAAGTACTGAAGGCATCAAGGAAATTGCAGTACATTATACCGTAGATATTTTTTCCGAAGTGCAGTGTTCCTGCAAACAGCAAGACGATATATAATAGGTCAGGATCATGACTTGCAAATACTGCATGGAGAGAGTATGTTTGAATTACTTGGCAAATTAAAGCAATTATTGCAAAATGTATCTTTTACAGGCCTGTTACACTGTTACAGAGTTAAAACTGTAACAATGTCTGTTGAGACTATTGTTTGCCACTGTAAAGGCAATTTATTCCCTATTGCTGCCTATAATATATTATGTGGTCATTTTGCAGTCTGAAAGTGACTTTGCTCTTATTTTACTTTACAGATTTACATGCCTTTGGAGGATAGACTGAGCACATGGTATATATTACTTAAATATAATTATCCTAGTTTCAGGATATCTTATTCACAAAGAGTAGTTACTTGTCAGAAGCAACAACATCGAATGATTACTTCTCTGAACCCCTACAGGCGAAGGGTTTTTTATTTGTAAATATGAAGCAGATATGGTGTTTTGTAAAGTAGGGGAACATGGAGCACAGTGAGGCCAGGGATTGTGAGGCAACCTTCCTGCATCCAAGTGATTCAGTTTGCAGGACAACCCTCATTCATTTGGGAAAAATTATATCTTTCCTGTAATGTCTACATTGTCTTGACGAAGATGGCTCCTATTCAAATTTGTTAAATTATCTGATATTTTCCTTTAAATACTTTTCTACATCACAATACAGCAAATCAGGGTGAAATATTGGTCACCATAAAAGCATGTTAGTCATGACAAAAGATAATCATTTATGAAGATGTGAAAAAGTATTTAAAGCAATTGCTCAAGAAACATCTCATGTTTTATGCCATCTTTCAAAAGAGGACATCTCTTTAAGGAGTCCTAACAGGCAGATCTACCTGTCTTGCAAGTCTAATTTTCAGTGTATCAACATGGAATCTTGAAAAAACAGTTGCAAGAGCAAATATTAATACTGACTACCCCTTTATAGAGCAGTAACTTGAATACCATTAAGCATTGGCTTGAAATAGGTTGCATTGCGCCATTATACATTTGTAAAGCTTTGAATTTTTTTTGTGACCCACCCATTGGTCCATTTGAGAAGGCATGACCGACCTTAGACTACGATGCATGGCGGCTTCTTTTCTGAGAATGTAGAAGGATAATGACACGTCCGCATTTCCTTCATTTGTCGGATAGATAGACAGGTAGATTGAAGATACTTATATAAGACTCTGTCCATATAAAACATTTTATTCTGTATTCCTCCATCCATATTCACGGTCTGGCCTTCGCCTTTTACTATAGCAAATGCTATTGCAAATGATATCTGTCAGTTCACTAAAGATATTGCAACTAATTGTTTATTTTGTCTATTCTTTTACAGCATCTTGTCTTACTACACTGATTATAGTGATATCAACAAGGAGTGGAATTCACATTTTGTGGGCTTGCTGACATTCCTCATCAGAGAAGGAGGAGATCCTTTTTGCCCAAAGTGGTCAAGAGGCAAACCTATTCCTAGTGCTTTTAGTTCTTTTCTGGAGAAGTACACTTCGCATCTTTCAGAGTCTCTTATGCCCTCAGTCACAACTTTCCTGGAGGAAGCATTCAGGAAATGGGAAGTGTCCAGGGTGAAAACAGACATCTTGAATGATGTCATCAAGAATGTTCCAAGTCGCATAATTGAAGGTGGATCCAGTCATCTTTCCTCAATCAAGGGACTCATTGTAGAAAAATGTCTCAAAATTATGAAGACTTACCCTGCTCTTTGTAATCATATGGATGCACAGGGAAAAACACCACTTCACAGATTAATGGAGAAAATAGCAATAAATGGTTTGTGGGAAAGAACACCAGATTTAATTGCTGGAACTGATGAACTTTGGGATCTCATGTCTGGATTGATAACATCTAGGAATGTAAACATCAAGGACAAAAACAATGTGACCCCTTTCACTTGGATTCTCTGGTGGCAGAACTCTGTAAGGGACTCGAAGGCACCAGATTCACTGAAAATGAGGAACTTGGCAAAGAAGATTGAGGATGTCAAGAAACAATTCCAGGAAAAGGGAGCAATTGAGGAAGAAGGATACTTAAGGTAAGTAAAAAAGCTAAAGGTGTTAGTACACAAATATTAACTGATTACAAAGGCATTAGTGAAATTTAATTCCCCCCGAGGGTGTGTTTGTGATGGCGAGGGAATAAGGCACAAACACACATGAGGGTAATTAGATTTCACTGATGCCTGAGGGGCCAGTTTATATTTAATTTATCACACCACTTATAATATTTTGGTACTTTTCATGTTGTTTCGTTGGCGTCGCTCGCTGTTTTCGAGAAGAAAGATTAAAGATATAGCAATCCCTGCAAGATTTGTGAGTTTCCGAGTCTTTGCTGATGTTTCCAGCATTCTAAATTTTTCAATTTTGACAATTATTAGCGAAATAAATGCAAAATTAGACTTTTTTCTGACATTATTTCACCGCCTTGCTATGAGTAAAAAACGTTGCCATCAGGTCATTTTGGGTGTGACGTCAAAAAATCTTACATTACAATAGGTGGCGCTCTTACAGAAATGCCTTCGTAATGAACTAATTCTCAGGCATTAGTTCTCTACCTGGGTATTAGTTCAAATAATACATGTCATGTGACAAGGTTTTGACCAATCAGGACAGGGATTGAATGGGAGGTGTGATCAAAACGCATTTAAATTCACATGAAAATGTTCTCTAGTATTTCACTTTATCTGACAGTCATCGTTACCGGGCAAGTTAAAGATTCGACATTTTGAGAAATTTATCAGCGAGGATAAAGCCGTATTAAGTAATTTATTTAATCCAAAAGTACTCTGTCTTTTTTTTGCGCAGTGCCCACATATCACTGATAAAGTGAGCTTTGGACTAATTGTCAAGCATAGGGGAGAGCGGGGCACCATGAGCCACTTTTCCGAAATTAAGCTCCTGAGCCTAAAGTTTCAATGGTAAATAGCTGGTTGCTTAATATAATCATAGCAAGACCTCTTGGCTACAATATCCAGTGTTGTTACATTCTATTCTTAATTTTTAAATAGTCAAAACATTGTCTTTAAAAAATGTAGTCTAGCGGCTCATTGTGCCCCGACCCTGGGGCACCATGAGCCATGGCATGGGGGGCTGTTTACATACATGTATTATCCTTTTCATTCAACTGTAAAGAACTTATACCTCATAAACCAGATGATTTACTTGAAATTTTCCCTTGGCATACACCACAATATGGATCAGATGGATTTTACATATTTTTCTAGGAAATAGCACAAATGTGTCCTAAACAGCTGCTGATGTCTTGCACAACAGTTCTGGACTTACAACAGTAGAGTTGTTGTTACAATTAAGCTTTAATTGTACCTTAAAACATCATAGAAAATGGCTCATGGTGCCCTATCTCCAAGTGGCACATGGTGCCCCGTTTGTAAATTTCATTTATTAGTGCATATCACCATTTTCCAGTTTATCATAGTATCAATGTTATGACATCACTCTAGCACATGCCTTGCCTTCTCTAAAAAGACTAAGTTCCATGACAATGCTGGAAGTAGTTAACATACCAGAAGTAAAAGTTCCACCACCCATTATGTTTACTTTTCACTCGAATTCACTGGCCAAAGAATTTTTTTCAATTCTTGGTCCTGCATTGAAAAGAAAGATTATGATTGCTACCCTAGCCAGTTCTACACAAATAAAGGAATATATGGTCTTCCTATCGAGCATTTCTATTTCGCCGTTTTTTTTTGTAGGGGCCATGGTTCATGGTGCCCCGTGGCTCATGGTGCCCCGCTCTCCCTAATTTTTAACATTTTTTAGTTCTCACTCCACCTTTGGACACATACTCAATGTAAACACCTCGTTCACTGTTTTATACTGCTTCTCTATTTTGACTGGACTAAAAGATTTTAGAGAGCAGAAGAATCAACTTTATTAATTTTCTACCCTTCAAAGAAAAGCAGATGTGTCAGTGATTGGAAATTATGAAGTTATTTGGGTTAAAGGGTTTGTGGATGCAAAATTGAACAGTGCAAACAATGAAACAAATATTATTTGGCAATTCATACAGGTACAGAAGAATTGAGGAAAAGATCCAAGATTTGACAACATTGAACATAGAACAAGAGGCCAAGGAGATTTTGGACATCCTGAAAGAAGGAAAAATTCTTTATCCCTTGGTTGGACCTTCCATTATGAAGAAACTGGTTGCTAAAACAGATGAGTTATATCTGGAACTTAGTTTTGCAGAGTTGGTCAAGGTAGGCCTATTTCATTATTAAGAACTTTCTCATTGCAAAATAATGCCAACTGTTTTAGGAACTTCCTTGGAGAAAATGAGGTGGAGGGACAAATAAATGTTGTTGTCATTACTATCATTTTTGAACACAACATATATCCAAAATAAAAGTTAGTGCTTTTTCATGTTGATTGATTAACAGCTTGTGCTGTTTTCACCTCTTTGTGTTATTTCTTTTGAAGCTAGACCCAAATCTGTATGCAAAAAGGAATTCAGTGGTCCTTGTTTGATTCTAAAAATTAAAAAGGATTTTCGACTGGGAGACTGACGGAAATTCGTAGCATTATGATATTTCAGGACCAAATCTCCACCTGACAAATGGATTTACTGCCATCTATGGGATAAATAATTGAGGTTTAGTGCCACCTTGTGACCAATTATTATTAATTCATTTGCCACCTTTTGATATGCAAAAACACTCACAGAACCAATTTTGGCATTATTTTTAGATTCACAATACACATCCCAATATATTACCTGGCTTATCCCAATACATCACCTGTCTATTCCTGATGGAGTTATCAGATTGAATGCTAATATTCTCTGCTCCTTCTTCCAGATTCTGCATCCCAGTTATAAGGCACGCACATTGGCAGAAGAAGAAGACCTGGTATTCCTGGTTTATAAGCAGATAAGACATGGGACACTCAGTGGGTCAGGAGAGGAAACAATTTGGATTACTACAGACTCCATTGCCAAAGAAGTTATGGCCAAAATCAAGGTATGAACTTTTAGCAGTCACAATAGTACATTCAGAGTGACACAATAAAATAGTGAACAATCAACACAAAGTTGATGTTTTTATCTTTGCCAGAAAAATCTTCTACCTCCAACCTCCAAGGCCAGAAGTTTAGTGAAACGGCACTGGCTTAAGTCATTGTTGACTACATAAAACATAGGCTGCGCTGCAGCAAACCTTCAGCGAAAAAACAACTTTAGAAGATTACAAGTGTTTAACAAATTGCATATGTTATATTATATACATGCAATTGTGGTCGAGTCATGGCCTCCTATTATCTCTATTCACCCGCTGGCCTGTCATCTGCCCGTGTGCTTTCCAGGGTTTGTATAAGCAGGGAGAGGCCTTATTAGAATAATTTACCCATATTTATGGTATGGTTTTATGCATGTAAAAGTATAGGTTATGAGCTGGCGTTTGGAAACCAAAAAATATAAAGCTGTTTTTTCTTTCTCAAGTTTTTCCAATCATTCAAAAGTGTTAAATACACATCAAGAAGCACTGCTACATTGCAAAAAATTTCATTGCTGTATAATGTATATGCAATAGTGGGCAAGTTTTGGCTCCAATAAGAAAAAAAGTATTTTTAATATTTTTTATCGATGTTACAAAAAGTATAGAATATGTATCAGGTAGACCATGAAAAGACAAAACTAGACCACATAAGTCATATGTGTAGCAGACTTTATCCATGTACATCCAATAATGACCAAGTCTTGGGCCAGAAACAAAAAATAGATTTTTCTGTTTTTTTTTTTTAATATTTCAAAAAGTATTTAATATTTTCCATCAGACCTTTCAAAGGGCACAACTAGACCATATGGGCCACATGTGTACCAAAAGTTATCCATTTACATGTAATAGTGACCGAGTCTTAGCCCGAAAACCAAAAAATACATATTTTTCTATTTTTGCTCATTTTTACAAAAAGTATATAATATCTATCAATGAGACCATCAAAAGGCACAACTAGACCATATGAGTTACATCTGTACCAAATTTTATTCTTGCACATGCTATAGTGACTGAGTTTTGGCCCGGAAACGAACAAAAATAATTTTTATATTTTTTTAATCATTTCAAAAAATATAGAATGTCTATCAATCAGACCATCAAAAGGCACAACTAGACCATACAGGCCATATGTGTACCAAATTTCATCCATGTACACTCAATAGGGGCCGAGTGCTGGCCCGGAAACGATCTATCCGCTTCGTTCGCTGAAGGTAAAAATTGAGTAGTACCAGAAACAGTGCCAGCACCATAAAAATACAACCAAAAGACAACACTGATGCCATAAATGGTCTGGAACCAAAACATGGCTTTTTTGGTTGTATTTGCCTGTTTTTGTATAGGCACTGTTTTTGGTTGTGGTGTAGTTTTGGATTGTTTTGTATCGTGCTGTATTTTTGACAAGCTGGTTTAGCGTTGTCATTGTTTTTTGGTGAAGGAATTCAGGAAATAACAATATTCTGCAGAATCAGAGAATGCTTGCAGGACTGTGCATTTGCTTCAAAAGTACTGAAGGCATCAAGGAAATTGCAGTACATTATACCGTAGATATTTTTTCCGAAGTACAGTGTTCCTGCAAACAGCAAGACGATATATAATAGGTCAGGATCATGACTTGCAAATACTGCATGGAGAGAGTATGTTTGAATTACTGGGCAAATTAAAGCAATTATTGCAAAATGTATCTTTTACAGGCCTGTTACACTGTTACAGAGTTAAAACTGTAACAATGTCTGTTGAGACTATTGTTTGCCACTGTAAAGGCAATTTATTCCCTATTGCTGCCTATAATATATTATGTGGTCATTTTGCTGTCTGAAAGTGACTTTGCTCTTATTTTACTTTACAGATTTACATGCCTTTGGAGGATAGACTGAGCACATGGTATATATTACTTAAATATAATTATCCTAGTTTCAGGATATCTTATTCACAAAGAGTAGTTACTTGTCAGAGGCAACAACATCGAATGATTACTTCTCTGAACCCCTACAGGCGAAGGGTTTTTTATTTGTAAATATGAAGCAGATATGGTGTTTTGTAAAGTAGGGGAACATGGAGCACAGTGAGGCCAGGGATTGTGAGGCAACCTTCCTGCATCCAAGTGATTCAGTTTGCAGGACAACCCTCATTCATTTGGGAAAAATTATATCTTTCCTGTATGATGTCTACATTGTCTTGACGAAGATGGCTCCTATTCAAATTTGTTAAATTATCTGATATTTTCCTTTAAATACTTTTCTACATCACAATACAGCAAATCAGGGTGAAATATTGGTCACCATAAAAGCATGTTAGTCATGACAAAAGATAATCATTTATGAAGATGTGAAAAAGTATTTAAAGCAATTGCTCAAGAAACATCTCATGTTTTATGCCATCTTTCAAAAGAGGACATCTCTTTAAGGAGTCCTAACAGGCAGATCTACCTGTCTTGCAAGTCTAATTTTCAGTGTATCAACATGGAATCTTGAAAAAACAGTTGCAAGAGCAAATATTAATACTGACTACCCCTTTATAGAGCAGTAACTTGAATAACATTAAGCATTGGCTTGAAATAGGTTGCATTGCGCCATTATACATTTGTAAAGCTTTGAATTTTTTTTGTGACCCACCCATTGGTCCATTTGAGAAGGCATGACCGACCTTAGACTACGATGCATGGCGGCTTCTTTTTCTGAGAATGTAGAAGGATAATGACACGTCCGCATTTCCTTCATTTGTCGGATAGATAGACAGGTAGATTGAAGATACTTATATAAGACTCTGTCCATATAAAACATTTTATTCTGTATTCCTCCATCCATATTCACGGTCTGGCCTTCGCCTTTTACTATAGCAAATGCTATTGCAAATGATATCTGTCAGTTCACTAAAGATATTGCAACTAATTGTTTATTTTGTCTATTCTTTTACAGCATCTTGTCTTACTACACTGATTATAGTGATATCAACAAGGAGTGGAATTCACATTTTGTGGGCTTGCTGACATTCCTCATCAGAGAAGGAGCAGATCCTTTTTGCCCAATGTGGTCAGGAGGCAAACCTATTCCTAGTGCTTTTAGTTCTTTTCTGGAGAAGTACACTTCGCATCTTTCAGAGTCTCTTATGCCCTCAGTCACAACTTTCCTGGAGGAAGCATTCAGGAAATGGGAAGTGTCCAGGGTGAAAACAGACATCTTGAATGATGTCATCAAGAATGTTCCAAGTCGCATAATTGAAGGTGGATCCAGTCATCTTTCCTCAATCAAGGGACTCATTGTAGAAAAATGTCTCAAAATTATGAAGACTTACCCTGCTCTTTGTAATCATATGGATGCACAGGGAAAAACACCACTTCACAGATTAATGGAGAAAATAGCAATAAATGGTTTGTGGGAAAGAACACCAGATTTAATTGCTGGAACTGATGAACTTTGGGATCTCATGTCTGGATTGATAACATCTAGGAATGTAAACATCAAGGACAAAAACAATGTGACCCCTTTCACTTGGATTCTCTGGTGGCAGAATTTTGTAAGGGACTCGAAGGCACCAGATTCACTGAAAATGAGGAACTTGGCAAAAAAGATTGAGGATGTCAAGAAACAATTCCAGGAAAAGGGAGCAATTGAGGAAGAAGGATACTTAAGGTAAGTAAAAAAGCTAAAGGTGTTAGTACACAAATATTAACTGATCACAAAGGCATTAGTGAAATTTAATTCCCCCGAGGGTGTGTTTGTGATGGCGAGGGAATAAGGCACAAACACACATGAGGGTAATTAGATTTCACTGATGCCTGAGGGGCCAGTTTATATTTAATTTATCACACCACTTATAATATTTTGGTACTTTTCATGTTGTTTCGTTGGCGTCGCTCGCTGTTTTCGAGAAGAAAGATTAAAGATATAGCAATCCCTGCAAAATTTGTTAGTTTCCGAGTCTTTGCTGATGTTTCCAGCATTCTAAATTTTTCAATTTTGACAATTATTAGCGAAATAAATGCAAAATTAGACTTTTTTCTGACATTATTTCACCGCCTTGCTATGAGTAAAAAACGTTGCCATCAGGTCATTTTGGGTGTGACGTCAAAAAATCTTACATTACAATAGGTGGCGCTCTTACAGAAATGCCTTCGTAATGAACTAATTCTCAGGCATTAGTTCTCTACCTGGGTGTTAGTTCAAATAATACATGTCATGTGACAAGGTTTTGACCAATCAGGACAGGGATTGAATGGGAGGTGTGATCAAAACGCATTTAAATTCATATGAAAATGTTCTCTAGTATTTCACTTTATCTGACAGTCATCGTTGCCGGGCAAGTAAGAGATTCGACATTTTGAGAAATTTATCAGCGAGGATAAAGCCGTATTAAGTAATTTATTTAATCCAAAAGTGCTCTGTCTTTTTTTTGCGCAGTGCCCACATATCACTGATAAAGTGAGCTTTGGACTAATTGTCAAGCATAGGGGAGAGCGGGGCACCATGAGCCACTTTTCCGAAATTAAGCTCCTGAGCCTAAAGTTTCAATGGTAAATAGCTGGTTGCTTAATATAATCATAGCAAGACCTCTTGGCTACAATATCCAGTGTTGTTACATTCTATTCTTAATTTTTAAATAGTCAAAACATTGTCTTTAAAAAATGTAGTCTAGCGGCTCATTGTGCCCCGACCCTGGGGCACCATGAGCCATGGCATGGAGGGCTGTTTACATACATGTATTATCCTTTTCATTCAACTGTAAAGAACTTATACCTCATAAACCAGATGATTTACTTGAAATTTTCCCTTGGCATACACCACAATATGGATCAGATGGATTTTACATATTTTTCTAGGAAATAGCACAAATGTGTCCTAAACAGCTGCTGATGTCTTGCACAACAGTTCTGGACTTACAACAGTAGAGTTGTTGTTACAATTAAGCTTTAATTGTACCTTAAAACTTCATAGAAAATGGCTCATGGTGCCCTATCTCCAAGTGGCACATGGTGCCCCGTTTGTAAATTTCATTTATTAGTGCATATCACCATTTTCCAGTTTATCATAGTATCAATGTTATGACATCACCCTAGCACATGCCTTGCCTTCTCTAAAAAGACTAAGTTCCATGACGATGCTGGAAGTAGTTAACATACCAGAAGTAAAAGTTCCACCACCCATTATGTTTACTTTTCACTCGAATTCACTGGCCAAAGAATTTTTTTCAATTCTTGGTCCTGCATTGAAAAGAAAGATTATGATTGCTACCCTAGCCAGTTCTACACAAATAAAGGAATATATGGTCTTCCTATCGAGCATTTCTATTTCGCCGTTTTTTTTTGTAGGGGCCATGGTTCATGGTGCCCCGTGGCTCATGGTGCCCCGCTCTCCCTAATTTTTAACATTTTTTAGTTCTCACTCCACCTTTGGACACATACTCAATGTAAACACCTCGTTCACTGTTTTATACTGCTTCTCTATTTTGACTGGACTAAAAGATTTTAGAGAGCAGAAGAATCAACTTTATTAATTTTCTACCCTTCAAAGAAAAGCAGATGTGTCAGTGATTGGAAATTATGAAGTTATTTGGGTTAAAGGGTTTGTGGATGCAAAATTGAACAGTGCAAACAATGAAACAAATATTATTTGGCAATTCATACAGGTACAGAAGAATTGAGGAAAAGATCCAAGATTTGACAACATTGAACATAGAACAAGAGGCCAAGGAGATTTTGGACATCCTGAAAGAAGGAAAAATTCTTTATCCCTTGGTTGGACCTTCCATTATGAAGAAACTGGTTGCTAAAACAGATGAGTTATATCTGGAACTTAGTTTTGCAGAGTTGGTCAAGGTAGGCCTATTTCATTATTAAGAACTTTCTCATTGCAAAATAATGCCAACTGTTTTAGGAGGTGGAGGGACAAATAAATGTTGTTGTCATTACTATCATTTTTGAACACAACATATATCCAAAATAAAAGTTAGTGCTTTTTCATGTTGATTGATTAACAGCTTGTGCTGTTTTCACCTCTTTGTGTTATTTCTTTTGAAGCTAGACCCAAATCTGTATGCAAAAAGGAATTCAGTGGTCCTTGTTTGATTCTAAAAATTAAAAAGGATTTTCGACTGGGAGACTGACGGAAATTCGTAGCATTATGATATTTCAGGACCAAATCTCCACCTGACAAATGGATTTACTGCCATCTATGGGATAAATAATTGAGGTTTAGTGCCACCTTGTGACCAATTATTATTAATTCATTTGCCACCTTTTGATATGCAAAAACACTCACAGAACCAATTTTGGCATTATTTTTAGATTCACAATACACATCCCAATATATTACCTGGCTTATCCCAATACATCACCTGTCTATTCCTGATGGAGTTATCAGATTGAATGCTAATATTCTCTGCTCCTTCTTCCAGATTCTGCATCCCAGTTATAAGGCAAGCACATTGGCAGAAGAAGACCTGGTTGGCATGGTTTTTATGCAGATAAGATGTGGGACACTCAGTGGGTCAGGAGAGGGAAGAATTTGGATTACTACAAACTCCATTGCCAAAGAAGTTATGGTCAAAATCAAGGTATGAACGTCTAGCAGTCACAATAGTCCTTTTAGAGTAACACAACATAATAGTGAACAATCAACAAAGTTAATATGTTTTCACCTTTGCCAGAAAAATCTTCTGCCTCCTACCTCCCGGGCCAGAAGTGTAGTTAAATGGCACTGGTCTAAGTTGCTCTGACTAAACATGGCTCTCTTGGTTATATTTGGTCGCATGACGTGAGGTGGGCACCTAAAAAGGGTGGTTCTGTGACACTCGGGAAGGAAATTTGTCACTCAACAGTCCATTTCTCGAAGACTAAAATGCTTACCAAAGTGGTCGCATAATCACATTGTATGTCTGAAAGTTCTCTTTCATTTGGCTATAACCTTATTTAAATTGATGAAATGGTTTGGGCTCAGCAACCCTGCAAATGAAAAAACCCAGGGGTGGTTCGGAGGTTGAGGAGGAGGCGGAGGAGGGAGGTGAAAGCAGTAACCAAGCCTATGATGCTATGTAACACTAAAATACTTGGCTTTAACTGAATAGACTGTTTCAGTGTTTTGTTTAGTAACGTTCCATTAATTTCTCTACCAGGCCTTTGAGATGTCTCTGTTGGTGCAATGTCTGTATAATTTAAAAGCAGTTGATTGTAACACATACACAGACAAGCTGTTTTTGGTCTGTTTTCGACCCTTAGGACATTAATGTGCTCAACAGAGCCTTGTGAACACTTATTTCCATAGTAAGGTATGTCAGTGGGCACCTGCTCATTGGAAAGGCATTCAGAATGACATTTTGATATAATTTGGGGTCTATGATTGGATCAAAGGAGCCATAAAGAGCCATAAAGAGCAAACTTGACAAGATATACTATGAACATTTGAACAATTTTTTGTTATTTTCGCTCACAATTCATACTTCTTTACCCTTTGATAAAGCAGGTTATTTTAGCCTCATCTTAAAGTCCCATTTGTAATCTGCAATTCAAAACAAACCAGAGATTTCACCTGGCAATGATGTTTTTCGTGAAAAAGGTCCGAATTTAGAAAAAAGCGTTTTTAGATCAGGCTTTCAGTGCATTCTTTGTTAATTAATTACACATAAATGAAAATATCTCACTTATAGATAAAGATAATGAAGATCTGTTTGTTGTATTTGATGTTTGTGATGGCCTACAATAAGCTATGGGAATATTGAAAAATTGTCCATTTTGACCATGTCACACATTTGTGGCCCACCTTGTGACATATCACCATTTGCCTGTTTTTATATTGGAGCTGTTTTTTTTGGTTGTGGTTTTGCATTGGATTGTTCCGTATTGTGCTGTTATTTTACATGTGTCAAGGTGTTTTGGTGTTGTCACTGATTTTGATGTAGGAATTCAGGAAATAACACTAGAAGGCAAATTGCAATTTGCATATCTGGACCCTGATAATTGACCTGAACATTGTAACATAATATTGGTCTGGTAGTCTGGTTGGCTGAATTATAATAGCAGCAGTCAGAAGTTATCAGGGCATAGTGGCCAATGGGCCTTAAGAGAGAGAAATAAATGTATTGCTACATAGCGATGCATGAAGTTTTTTGATTGTGTGTGATGGAGTTGTGTGTTTAACAACTTGAAATAGTTGTGTTAAGCTGACAGAGGAGATACACACCCACAGCTCATCATTGCTTTGGACATCTTAAGCTAAGGTAGATACAGCTCATCTTCATGAAGCAGACCCACTTTTATGATTTCAATAAAACCTGAGATGTTCAAGAAAGAAAGCAATAACATAATTTAAACGAAGTCAAAGAGCCCTGAGGCTATTGCCCTACTTCGTTGCACATTGGCCTTGAAAAATGGACCAAGGGCAGAGTAAATGTATTTACCCCTTTTCACACCTCTTTCAAATTACCCAACAATCTTGCTGTATGTGTATGTGTATAGGCATATGCAGCTTACATTTACCATGACAGTTACCCTTGTAACTGTCATGCATTTACTAAAAGTACACTGTATAAAGTTTATAAACTTCAAATTAAAAGTAAAACTTTTATTGATTATGTATACTACACTTCACTTTATTAAAACATATATGCATCATGGGAGAATTCTTTTTATTTTGTTTCTATACATTGTCAAACAAATGGACCAGTGTAGTATGCTTCCTCAAAAAGCCATTCTTTAGGTCAGAAGGAGGTGTGAATGAGGCCATTGTTGTAAAACAGTTCATCCTGTCTGAGCATAAGTCGGTCACAAGTTGGTCAATAGCTTTAGGGCTCTTTAACCCCCATTTAAATTGTTTATGCATACCAGTTCCAATCTAATGATCTAGTTGTTGAACACCGGCAAATCTATATACAGTGCAGCCTCCCAATATCGCGCTTCTCTATATCGCGAACCTCCCTTAATCGCGGCACCCCTATGTCCCCCATCCTTTCAGCAGGCATATCAAAGAGCTTGGATTGCGTCATTGCGTATTCACGACGTCGCGCTTGACTGGCTATCTTTGCAAGCTAGCACAGAGTTTGATACCAGCAGAATCAGTTGGAAGCTGCTGGAATTGTCTGAATAGCAATTAATATTGCTAATATAACTGGCAGGTCATTGTGAGCTTGACACTAGTCTTTGCTGTGAGTGGATGGACAGGTGTGAAGTTTAATTAAGCTAATTGCTGTTAGCACTTGTGTCAGCTGCACTGCAATCCTTAGCCATTGCATGCTTCTGCTAAGTTATGAGTAAAAGATCTGCAGAAAGATGCTGCACTATAAACTTAAATCAATTTAGCATAAAGAATATTTTAACTGTTAGTCATTATTTGCATTTAACAAAGTGAAATATACAGTTACTTCAAGGGTAAGGGCTACATGTATATTTCTATAGGCCTCCATAGACAGATTGAATATCTGCTGGGACAAACATGACACTAATTGGCATTGGCCTGCCAACCACAATTGCCATTATCTGAGTTCAAGCAACTACAAACATGTATATCCATTCATTCCATAAATGAGTTGATTCCAATCAGTGAATCAGAGTAATTATCATGCAATTGTTATTGTGTACAGCAGCTAACAGGCAGCTCTAATTGTTTTTCTACAGTGAATAAAGATTATATATATTAGCAATGATAGCACTGTTCTGGTTCCGAAATAGGGAGGACCTCTGCTATATCGCGGCAGGCAAAGTATGTCTCCCAAGGAGCGCGAAATAAAGAGGTTGCACTGTAGCTCTCTCAACCAATAGCATTAGTGCGTATTTTGCATGCTAGGTGGCTACCGCGTGTTGATGACGGGTGTGCGCTGAAGCATATCAGATTCTGGTAGACTGGTCCCCCCTCCCTGGTGTGCCATAGGGACAGTATGTTCCAGCTGCAATATGTTCCAGCTGCCGATGATAAACAAGATGAGGAAGATGAGAAGGACGAGTTTGATGAGGAAGATAAAGACGATGAGAAAGAGGAGGAGGATGAAGAAAATGAGGGAGAAGAGGAAGATGTAGAATACGAGAAAGAGGCAGAAGATGAAAAAGACGAGGATGAAGAGAAAGAGGAGGAAGATGAAAAAGATGAGGAAGAAGAAAAAGAGGAGGAAGATGAGGAAGACGAGAAAGATGAAGAAGACGAGGAAGATGAAAAAGACGAGGAAGATGAGGAAGAATGGAATGAAGGGCAAGATGGACAAGAAGTCAACTCTGATAATGATGAGCAAGAACAGCCCAACTTGCTAACTATTTTTAAAGAGCTCGTCTCTATAAAGTTCGATCTTAGAGAAGAAATTGGGACTCTGAGAGAAGACTTCAGAAAAGCATCAGGTACCTGGCTTTCAAAAGCTAATGAGGCAAATGAAAAGGCAGACCATGTTGTTCTAAAGTGCCAAATGCTGGAAAAAGAAAACAAATTCCTGCAACGTGAGAATGTAGCCCTTAAAGAAAGAGTCTTGTCTCTCGAGAAATACAGTATGAGTGACAATCTCATCATTGAAGGCATTATCCAGCACAGACAAGAAAACTGCATCCAAAAAGTGAAGAAATTCTTTACAGAACAACTGAACATCCCTGGTGCTGCAGACATTACCCTGACTAAATGTCACCGAATGTACGCTGAACAAAGGACTACTGATCAGAATAAGTACCCCCCTATAATCTGCAAATTCTTGTTCCTGCACGAGAAAGAGAAAGTATGGGCAGCCAGGTTTAAATTAAAAGGGAGCAATTACTTTCTTAAAGAACAGTTTCCTCAAGAAATAAATCAGCGTAGATCAGTGCTTCTCCCCATCATGAAAAAAGCTAAATCCCTCAACATGAAGTCCCTCTTCTAGAAATTGACGGTGTCAAATATGCCACAGTTGAACAATACCTGCAATCACAGAAGGCATATTTTGCAGAGCAGACACAAACTGCAGAGAAAATTAAAGAAACCGCCAATCCGGCCGAATGCAAACAATTGGGTGACCGCTTAACAGTAGACAACCAAAACTGGCTAGCAGTAGCGAAGAACCTGGTGCATAAAGCCTGCAGAATTAAATTTGAGAGAGACCCACATGCTAGAAAGTTCCTGTTTGATACCGGAAGTACCACCCTAATTGAAGCAGGCCCAGATAAAATTTGGGGTGTCGGCGCCAAATTGAATAATCCACAAATCCTGATGGGACCCTGGAATGGCAGAAACCTACTAGGCACAATCCTGATGTCTGTACGCGAAGAATTGAAACAACAATATGGCCTGACATAGACAATTCTGGTGTAACAGAAGAGAGACTTACGTGGATATTGTGACCTGTGTATATTTTAGTAATGACACTCATATAATCATATTGTGATAACGTGAGTATACTTACCTGGAAGTATAATTTACAGACTTGCATTTCCATGTTTATAATTACCTGCGTGTGTGTATATATATATATTTGTAAACTTTCCCCCCCACCTATTTTTTTTTTTATATAATTTTTTTTTTAAATCATTAATGCCACTATTATATTAACCCTCGTGATGATATTTCATTTTCTGAAAATATGGCAATACCCTATATAATATGAAATGAATGAGAAATATGTTTACTTAACACATAAGTTCACCCCCGACTGGTGTATTGATGAGATGCAATGGCCATACAATATGACATATATTTGTGTATATTGACATAATTATCACTCAACTTAGTTGAGGCAGGTTAAACATTTATATACACAGTTAACTGAACTGGTCAGAAGATTCTTAATCAGAAATGGCTAATCTTACATTTAAAGATAAATGCCAATGTTGGTACTTAAATCATAATTTGATTATTTATCTGACTTACTCTTTTGTTTCTCACTATGTTGATAACTCATGGTTGATTTTCGAGTAACATCTAATATTTTCTCATTATGCTTTCTGAGAGATGTTTACTGCTTGAAATGTTTATTATGAGATGCTTGACTGATTAATGAGCCATGCTCAAATTCATTGAGGCATTGTTTACAGTTGACAGTTGTTATTCTTGGTTTGTAATTTGTTTTGTTATACTTTGTCAGCAGATCTATCTAGCAAACAGTCAGTTGTAGGTCAGTGACAGATTATTCTAGTACTTAGTGATTTCCATGAAAGAGCACCAGCGGACATATGGCATCATTGTGAGCTCAGATAAGTGTACTAAATTACTTAAATCATGCAAATACACTGCACTATGTACCTCATCTAAATATCAACTCATAATTGTAATCTCCATTTATATAAAAAATGTTTGTTTTTCACGACACAATAGTGTTGATACATATAATATTATGCAAATTTCACATTTACCTCTGTATTGATATACAGTTTTGTGATACTAATCAGTATGTAATATTACTGCGCTCAAGGGTGACAGAGATGTTCGCTGATGCACATATGTGTCATATACACATACAGCTATTACTATTTGATATTTGATTTGTATTTCCAAAATGTATGTGATATGTGAATCCATGTTTTTTGCTTTAACATGAAAATACAGAAAGACTTTTAATGCCCATTATATACTGACTTGGATAACAAGGGTAATAGAGATGTCCGCTGATGCACATATGTGTCATATACACATACAGCTATTACTATTTGAAATTTGATTTATATTTCCAAAATATATGTGATGTGTGAATCCATGCTTTTTGCTTTGACATGATAATACAGAAAGACATTTTATGCCCATTATATATTGACTGGGATAACAAGGGTAATAGAGATGTCCGCTGTTGCATATATGTGTCACATACGGTTATTGACTTGGATAACTGCAATATTTATTTTTTATTTTTTTGCTTTGACATGGAGATACAGAAAGACATTTTTATGCCATGCATTGTTTATATTGACTGGGATAACTGCAATATTTATTGAGGAATTACTTAAATTATTCGTGTCATTTCAATGTTTCAATGTTTCTGAAAATTTTTTAATCAAAATTATTAATATTTTTATGTGACACTTTATCTTTGAATATGTTTGGCATTGATACAACTAGTTGACAGTATTATAATTCTGTGTCTGCTACATGCACATCTTACAGACTTGAAGTAACGCTACGATCTTTTTGACTCTTTATTTTATCTATTATTATTTATTTTTAATGGAGGTGTGTACACATCTCCATTTATGCAGTCACAGTGACAAAATGTTAAGTTTTGGCGAGAAATATGAAATTTGAGCTTTTTCAGAATGTCTTTTGGGCCCTGACTTGGAAAAGTTGTCTGGAGGTATTTGTTGTCAAGAAAGCACACCAACTTGATCATAGAGCAAGCATCTGGCATAGGAATGAATAGCTGGCGTGTTGTTATTTGGATGTGACTTCTTTTTTATCTTGCTTTTTTATCTTGCTGAGGGAGGAAATGGTCATTTTCAAGGGATAAGAACTTCAACTTAGGGCATGACACCACCTTCATTTTGAACCCCTGGGTTTCTTGTCGATTTGATTTATTAATATAATATAATTTTTCCATCACTGTTGTGTTGCAATCTAATCGTGATGTTTTGCAAAATTACTTGTTATTATGCAGTAGCAATGCATCCAGCAAAATTTTTGACATTAAATTGCCAACCAACTTCCAGAACTAATTAATATGCGTTTCAAATGCAAGTATCATTCACATGTTATTTGTCAGTATTACTGTCCATTTCCTAATTAGTTGAATGTCAGGTGACATTCTGTATACTTTGTTTAAAATGATCACTGCGAGCAGTTAATTCATGTACAATGTACATGTGCAATGAAATGTTCAATACTTTTGTCGCAAAGAATTTCTATGCCATCTATGCGCATATATCTTTCACTGGTAACATATCTTTCACTGGTATAATTACTCTGTTGGTAGTAGCAGTTCATTTCCCAGCTGGCCAAATTTTGGTTGAACTAGCCTTGATGAGATCAATCTAATGAGGTCATCGACTGATTTTGCCCAACTTTTATAAACTAATTACTCTATTAATAATAATCCTTGCAAAAAAAAAAAAATATATATGTATATATATATATATATATATTCTTATTTCTTATTTCTGGTTCTGAGTGCTAAATTGTTATCGATTTTCCTACCTTACGTTGTATCTTTGTGTATATTTCTTAAATAGCTTAATCTGAAAACTTTGCCCAATACTTGCAGCTCCACCCTACCTACTGTTTAATTCACACCCTATATATATTTATTTACTGACATGTTTTATATATGTTGTTTCATACAATTCATTATCTCCTATGTTCTACTTCCAAAATTTTTGTCAGATTTAAAAAATCATCTCCATTACATCAACAGGTACTACATGATGGGACCTCACTTTGAATCAGATCATCTTCACAATGAATGACAGTGAGATTGATATATTAATTAATTATGGTGGGCAACAAAATAACTCATTGCTAAATTTGATAGAGCATGTAAACTCAGAGGAGGAAGAACCTGTTGTATTCGAGCACTCTGTCTATATGGATAATAACGATCTAATAAGTGTTTTTAGGGAGAAGAAGGGTGTTTTTAAAGTGCTTGGATTGAACTGTCAGAGCTTATATGCAAAGTACGATCAACTCCGCATTTACACTGAATTACTGTTGGAAGAGGGCAGTTTTGATGCCATATGTCTTCAAGAAACTTGGATTGATGATACTATGAATATTGCTCCACTAAATATCGAGGGGTATAACTTAATTAGCAAATCTAGAACCTGTAGCACACATGGGGGTTTAGCAGTATACTTAAAATGTGGCTACTTATACAGAGACCTTTCCATTGAAAACCACCGATCCTGGGAACATCAAATACTAGAAATTCTGGTAGACACTCAGTCAAATACGAAGATTATACTTGGTAATATATATAGACTTCCAAAAGAAACCAATTCAGATTATGATGAATTCATGAATGAATTTAGTTTACTTTACGAACAGTTCCATCAAAACACTTCCAATATTGCCTTTTTTGGAGACTTTAACATTGACCTGCTGAAAATGAGAGATAAGACAAAATGTAATGACTTTTTTGAACTCCTGATTTCATATAGCCTAATTCCTAAGATAACACTCCCAACCAGAATTTCTAGAAATAGTGCTACTCTCATTGACAATGCATTTTGCAAATTATCTAGAGATTTTTCAAAGACAACTTCTGGAATACTAACAAATAACTTGTCTGATCACCAGCCTTATTTCGTTTGTTTTGATTATTTGGTAAGAACTAAAAGAAACCCAAAATTTGTAAAAGTTCAATGCTATAATGAGGAATCCATGGGAAAATTTAAGGCTGATATTGGCTCCTATGACTTTAATACCATGTTGAAAAAAGAAACAGTTGATGAAAATTATGACATTCTGGACAATATCCTAAAAGATCTAAAAGAGAAACATTTTCCTCTGAAAAGAATGAGGTTCAATAAGTATAAGCACAAAAACAACAACTGGATGACAAGAGGTCTCTTGAACTCACTGAAATCCCGGGACAAGCTGTATATCAAACTTAAAAAAACGCCAACTAATTCCCCCGGTTATAATACCTTACAGATAAATCTTGCAACTTATAACAAGATATTAAAATCAAGCATTCGATCTGCGAAGCTGAAATATTACACGGACAAATTCAGAACTTATAAAAATATCAAAAACACCTGGATTACCATTAAAGAGCTAATCAATCAAACCAATAATAAGAAAAACCTACCTAAATTTTTCAAGATAAATAATGAAAATATATCCGATCCTCAAGAAATAGCCAACAGATTTAATCAGTATTTCAATGATTTAGGCCCCGATTTGGCAAGAAGAATAAGGCATCCAAACAGTAACACAACCTTCAAGAATTTTCTTCCTAATGCCGTAACCCAAAGATTCCAGTTCCACGAAATTTCAGAGGAAAATGTTTCTCGTATCATTGATAAACTTCCAGTAAAAACTAGCCGTGGTGTAGATGGAGTCTCAACCAAATTCTTGAAAGAAATAAAAGATGCTATGGTAACCCCTCTTAAAATTATCATAAATCAATCAATTAAGACAGGAATGTTTCCTCAGAAATTGAAAATTGCACGAATTGTTCCAGTTCATAAAAAAGACAACAAAACCATCATAGAAAATTATCGCCCAATTTCAGTACTACCAGCCACATCAAAAAGTTATGCATCAGCAACTAAATATCTATTTTGAATCTCTTGGCCTAATATTTGGTAGTCAATATGGATTCAGGGAAAAGCATAATACAGAATACGCAGTTATTGAGAATATAGACAGAGTGGTCGATGGCTTAGAAAATAAAAAAACACCCTTGAACGTATTCCTGGACCTGTCAAATGCATTTGATACTCTTGATCATTCGATACTGCTTAGTAAATTAATTCATTATGGAATAACAGGAAATGCACACAAACTCTGTCAGTCTTATCTAACTAACAGACAACAATTAGTAGAATATGATGGGTTAAAATCTGAACTATTATCTATAAAAACAGGTGTACCCCAGGGCTCTATATTAGGTCCTCTTTTCTTTCTGATTTATATGAATGACTTTGGCAGGTCCACGGATATGTTCAAATTCGTTATGTACGCAGATGACACAACTTTGTTAACTATGCTCTCTACAAACAAGAATGAGATCAATAGTCACGAGTCAAAATTAAATAATGAACTTGAAAAGATTAGTACTTGGTTAAAGCTTAATAAATTATCTCTCAATGTTTCTAAAACAAAATATATGCTTTTTCGACCTAAAAACAAGATTGTTAACGATATGAATTTATTCTTAGATGGTGACAGACTGGAACGAGTGAAAACTTTTGATTTTCTAGGCGTTACTGTGGATGAATGTCTGACTTGGAATGAGCATGTACATAAAATTCAAATGAAAATGGCGAAAACAGTAGGGGTAATGAACCGTGTTAAATCATAT
The DNA here is from genome assembly GCA_026936325.1 of Platynereis dumerilii. Lineage (NCBI taxonomy): Eukaryota > Metazoa > Annelida > Polychaeta > Phyllodocida > Nereididae > Platynereis > Platynereis dumerilii. The sequence goes on along the minus strand of JAPTHN010000195.1, from coordinate 198,516 downwards.
TTGCCATCTGAAACCCTGCTGATTATATATAACTCCCTCATTTACTCGCTTCTATTATATGGTATTTTAACATGGGGTGTAAGACACAATAAACTTGTCAAAATTCAGAAAAGGGCTGTAAGAATAATAAGTAAAAGTAAGTATAATGCTCATACTGATCCTTTATTTAAAAGAATGAATATTCTGAAATTAGAAGATATTCTATACATTCAAGAGTTTAAATTTTATTATAAATTAAGAAGTCGAGATGTCCCAAATTATTTCCTCAACATGAATTTTCCAAGGCAGTCGGACATTCATCCCTACCCTACCAGAGACCGACATAACTTAGTTATACCACGACTACTATACAATATATCAAATAGCTCAATCAAAAATAGAATACCGAAAATTGTGAATGATGCACCCTCTGAAATTCTAGATAAATTACAAACCCACAGTCTCAATGGTCTGAGTTTTTATATGAAAAGGGTAAAAATCAGTGCCTACCCAACACAATGTTCTATTCAAAACTGTTATATTTGCGGTGTTAGGTAGCCCACGGCTATATGATGTGATGCTAGTAATGTATTATGATGATAGAAATATTGCAGTGGATGATCTGATATAGAAATTGTTCCCCTCATGTAGTAACCTACAAATCATATGTATTCGCTAATACTCCATCTTAGCAGTATATCATACCAGATGTATTCAATTTGATTTTGTGTTTGTTAAACAGTCCTAAATTTGTCTATTCATTTAATCTATTCCATATGTTGATTCTTTAAGTTATCTATAGAGGTGCAGCATAATTTGAAATATATGAATAACTTTTATAACAATGTATAGGGGGTCATACACAAAAGCGGCACAAGCCAAGGTGTATGCCTCCTAGACCAACTTAATAGTCTATGTATATTATAACTATTTTATTATTGTAAACAATCATATTGGTCGAATAAATTACATCTGTCTGTCTGTCTGTCTGTCTATCAGTTATAATTCTAGTACATTGTCCTATTTAGAATCCAGTCAATTTTCCATGATTGCAACACAGATTTCCAGCTATTCTCGGTGTTAAGGACCAATTCACCGGGTGATATCTGTAGATCTATCCACTATCTGTTTGCTATATCAGTCTGAGTCACTTGGATCACGTGTGTGCAACATAAAGTAAGTTTGATGGGTTTACTGTGTACATCACTATGTCTTATGTTCAGCCAACAGGAAACTGAAAAACACAAGAAAAGACAGGAAGTAGGCTGTTGTGAGACAGTATCTGGACGCCAGAGGCGTCCAGGTAATAATTCTGCAGAATGCTAAGAAAAGAAAATGGCCGATAATAGTACTTTCTGTTACCGAAATTAGTCATGGTAGTGGCTAGTATCAAAATGTTTCTAATTTTTTTCTGATTTTTTGGTCCTATTCAGAATCGTGACCAACCTTGGTAACACGGGAAAATGCCATACTTCCTGTTCATTGACCAATCAGAGAGGGTTATTCTGGCAGGAACCAGTTAGTTTACCAAACAAACAAAATGCTGCAAGGTGTTGCAACGGCAAAAATGGAACCATTAACTTTTCATAGTGCAGAATCAGAGAATGCTTGCAGGACAGTACATTTGCTGCAAAAATACCAAATCCATCAAGGAAATTGCAAAATTCTGTGTCCATTGTACCATATATCTTTTCTGAAGTGCAGTGTTCCTGCAAACAGCAAGAGGATAATATGTCAGAATGAAAGTTTGAACGCTGTGCAAATATTGCATGGAGAGAGCAATATGAATTATTAGACAAATTAAAACCATCATTGCAAAATGTATCTATTACACGCCTGTTATGTAGTTTTAAAAAACTGTAACAATGTTTGTTGAGACTATTGTTTGATAATGTAAGGGCAATTTTTTCCCTACTGCTCCCTATAATACATTATGTGGTCATTTTGCAGTTTGAAAGTGACTTTGCTCTCATTTTACTTTACAGATTTACACATCTCTGGATGATGAACTGAGCACACGGTATATATTAAAATATATTAATCCTAGTTTCAAGATATCTTAATATTAAAAAAAGTAGTTACTTGCTGGAAGCAACAAAATTGTATGATTACTGTTACAGCCGAAAGGTCTACATGCCCAATTTGCAAATTGGGCTGCTTTTTGCATGCCAGACACTAAAATAGGTCTTTGTCACAATATCTACTCCCCTCACCATGCTTTGTCAATATCCCTCACGAAATATCCAAAAAGTGCAACCAAGCCACATTTTCTACTGAACTTTTCCAAAAGTTCTAATTTGCTATGTTAGAAACTTTGTCATAGTATATTGACAGCCATCTCTTCTACATCAAATAGTGACCAAATAGTGTCTCATGGTTTGGACACTATTTGTTAGAACTTTGGGCTGTCATGCACTGTCATCTCTTCTACAACACAAGAGGGCACTTCAATGTAAATGAAGTGCAGCATGTATCCAGGGCCTCTGAAGTTGAAGCCCCCTCTGCTGGATATTTTGGAACCAAAAATAGGGCCCGGAGAATAATTGGCAGCTGCCAAAGCTTCATACGGTCTGCCAAAGCTCCATACGGTCAGCCAAAGCTTAAGATGGAATAAAATCTGATGAAATAGGGTCTGATGAAATATCCAAATAGCATCTTGGGTGATATTTGACCTTTTCAAATATCCTCATAGTGCTATTTGGAATATCCAAAGTCTTTTGAAAAACACTTTTTGATATTAGACACAATGGCAGTAGGGACATTGTCACAAGCAATTACTTCTCTGAACCCCTACAGGTGGAGCGTTTTTTTACTTGTAAATATGAAGCAGATATGGTGTTTTGTAAAATAGGGGAGCATGGAGCACAATGAGACCAGGGATTGTGAGGCAACCTTCCTGCATCCAAGTGATTTTGTTTGCAGGACCTCCCTCATTCATGCTTGGGACAAAGTATTTTTGCCAGAATAATGTCTATATTGATTTCATGAAGATACCTCCTATTCAAATTTGTTAAATTTTCAGATATTTTGCCTTCAATACTTTTCTAGAACACAACACAGCAAATCAGGGTGAAATATTGGTCACCATGAAAACATATTTCATAACAAAATATAATCATTTATGAGGATGTAAAAAAGTATTTCAAGCAAAGTGCTCAACAAACATTTCACATTTTATGCCATCTTTCAAGAGAGGACATCTCTTTAAGGAGTCCAAACAGGCAGATCTACCTGTCTTGCGAATTTAATTTTCAGTCTATCACCATGGAATCTTGAAAAAAAATAATTGCAAGGGCAAATTTTAGTACTGACTGACCCTTTATAGAGCAGTAACTTGAATACCATTAAGCATTGGCTTAAAATATCTTGCCATTATACAGTTAGAAAGTTTGGGAAATTTTTTTGTGACCCACCCATTGGTCCATTTAACAAGGCATGACCGACCTTAGGCTAGGATACAAGGCTACTTCTTTTCTGAGAATGTAGAGGGACAATGAAATTTCATATGTCGGATAGATAGACAGGTAGATTGAAGATAGTTATATTAGACTCTGTCCATATCAAATATTTGGTTTTGTATTCATCTATCCATATTCGCGGTCTGGCCTTAGCCTTTTTCTATTGCAAATGATATCTATCAGTTCATTAAAGATATTGCAACTAATTGTTTATTTTGTCTATTCTGTTGCAGCATCTTGTCTAACTGCACTGATTATAGTGATATCAACAAGGAGTGGAATCCACATTTTGTGGGCTTGCTGACATTCCTCATCAGAGAAGGAGCAGATCCTTTTTGCCCAATGTGGTCAGGAGGCCAACCTATTCCTTCTGCTTTGAGTTCTTTTCTGGAGAAGTACACTTCGCATCTGTCAGAGTCACTTATGCCCTCAGTCACAACTTTCCTGGAGGAAGCATTCAAGAAATGGGAAGTGTCCAGGGTGAAGGAAAGCATCTTGAATGATGTTATCAAGAATATTCCAAGTCGGATAATTAAAGGTGAATCCAGTCATCTTTCCTCAATCAAGAGACTCATTGTTGAAAAATGTCTCAATATTATTAAGACTAACCCTGCTCTTTGTAATCACATGGATGCAGAGGGGAAAACACCGCTTCACAGATTAATGGAGAAAATATCAATAAATGGTTTGTGGGAAAAAACACCAGATTTAGTTGCTGGAACAGATGAACTTTGGGATCTCATGTCTGGATTGATAACCGTCAATAATGTAAACATCAAGGACAACAACAAAATGACTCCTTTCACTTGGATTCTCTGGTGGCAGAACTCTGTAAGGGACTCGAAGACACCAGATTCACTGAAGATGCAGAACTTGGCAAAGAAGATTGAGGATGTCAAGAAACAATTCCAGGAAAAGGGAGCAATTGAGGAAGAAGGATACTTAAGGTAAGTAAAAAAGCTAAAGGTGTTAGTACACAAATATTAACTGATCACAAAGGCATTAGTGAAATTTAATTCCCCCGAGTGTGTGTTTGTGATGGCAAGGGAATAAGGCACAAACACACATGAGGGTAATTAGATTTCACTGATGCCTGAGGGGCCAGTTTATATTTAATTTATCACACCACTTATAATATTTTGGTACTTTTCATGTTGTTTCGTTGGCGTCGCTCGCTGTTTTCGAGAAGAAAGATTAAAGATATAGCAATCCCTGCAAGATTTGTTAGTTTCCGAGTCTTTGCTGATGTTTCCAGCATTCTAAATTTTTCAATTTTGACAATTATTAGCGAAATAAATGCAAAATTAGACTTTTTTCTGACATTATTTCACTGCCTTGCTATGAGTAAAAAACGTTGCCATCAGGTCATTTTGAGTGTGACGTCAAAAAATCTTACATTAGGCCTACACTATAGGTGGCGCTCTTACAGAAATGCCTTCGTAATGAACTAATTCTCAGGCATTAGTTCTCTACCTGGGTATTAGTTCAAATAATACATGTCATGTGACAAGGTTTTGACCAATCAGGACACGGATTGAATGGGAGGTGTGAATAAAATGCATTTAAATTCATATGAAAATGTTCTTTAGTACTTCACTTTCTCTGACAGTCATCGTTGCCGGGCAAGTAAGAGATTCCACATTTTGAGAAATTTATCAACGAGGCTAAAGCCACATTAAGTAATTTATTTAATCCAAAAGTGCTCTGTCTTTTTTTTTGCGCAGTGCCCACATATCACTGATAAAGTGAGCTTTGGACTAATTGTCAAGCATAGGGGAGAGCGGGGCACCATGAGCCACTTTTCCGAAATTAAGCTCCTGAGCCTAAAGTTTCAATGGTAAATAGCTGGTTGCTTAATATAATCATAGCAAGACCTCTTGGCTACAATATCCAGTGTTGTTACATTATATCGATGGTGAAAGTGCAAAACAAGCTGTTTTTCAGAAATTGAAAAAAACTGTCAAGTGTCTTTTTTTAAGGTAATGTTTATTAATAAGTGAGGTATGGCCAACTAGATACATAGAAAGTGACACCCTGTTGTAGCAAATTTTTGTCAGAGGTCGTTTACCCCTTGCATTGATGTTACCATCAGATGTGATTCAAAATGTCGACTTACGAGGTTTTGCACTTTCACTTTCTACCCGAGCAAAACCTTGTAACTTGATCATTTATCACACTTTAAAGCAACTTGCAGCATTGAATATACTTTCAATCTATGTATATACAGTGAAAATTATAATTTGCCTATGACAGATTGCAATAACAAATTTTATTGAGTGGCTACAATGGCAAGAATGAGGAAAATGACAATTTTTTCAAATTTTCGTGCACTATCTTTTTCAATAGCCTACATCACCAAAACAAATATAGGGAGGTAATTTTTTTTTAATCAGGAAACTTGCTGGGAGTCATAAAAAAGTAACACAGTAATTGTTTTTCAAAAAAATTTGAAATATCCCACAATATGTGCTTCAAAGTTCTGATTTTAGTTACAAGGTTTTGCACTTTCACTTTTTGAAACATATCGACGTACAAGGTTTGGTGAAATCATTCTGTTACCAGTGTGTTACAGCTTCCGAAAATAGCAAACTGGCAAGGTAATCAACTGACAATGTGTATTGGATATTAAAATAGTCATTCCACCAAAAATCTAAAAATAGCAAAATTTTGACATACGAGGTTTTGCACTTTCACCATCGATATTCTTAATTTTTAAATAGTCAAAACATTGTCTTTAAAAAATGTAGTCTAGCTGCTCATTGTGCCCCGACCCTGGGGCACCATGAGCCATGGCATGGGGGGCTGTTTACATACATGTATTATCCTTTTCATTCAACTGTAAAGAACTTATACCTCATAAACCAGATGATTTACTTGAAATTTTCCCTTGGCATACACCACAATATGGATCAGATGCATTTTACATATTTTTCTAGGAAATAGCACAAATGTGTCCTAAACAGCTGCTGATGTCTTGCACAACAGTTCTGGACTTACAACAGTAGAGTTGTTGTTACAATTCAGCTTTAATTGTACCTTAAAACTTCATAGAAATTGGCTCATTGTGCCCTATCTCCAAGTGGCACATGGTGCCCCATTTGTAAATTTCATTTATTAGTGCATATCACCATTTTCCAGTTTATCATAGTATCAATGTTATGACATCACCCTAGCACATGCCTTACCTTCTTTAAAAATACTAAGTTTCATGACGATGCTGGAAGTAGGGGAGACCGGGGTTAGTTGAATCGCGGGGTTAGTTGAATCTTGGCCTAAAATAAGCTTTATTTTAAATTTTTGGCAAAACTGGTACTTTTGGTAGATACCCTGTTTATTGGCACATGTTATCATACCTTTATTCATTCAAAATTTGAAAATGCTAATTCTGTAGGCAAGAAAGTTTGGTTTTTGGGTGCTCTAGTAACTTGTTTGCTCAGTCTTCGAGGGGGGTTATTGTTTAGCTATGATTTAAATCCAGGTGAACTAACCTTATTTCTAAATAAGAAAATCCATGCCTAATCCACACCCAGAAACTTTTTGTTGTGTGACTTTGATAAGACTGAAAAATAAAACAATATTGTGTTCCAGGTGTGATGGGGCTAGTTGAATCACGCATGGTGGAGTTGGCCGTAACATAGATTTCAATTGTTCAAATTGCCTTGCAAGTCATTGTTAGTTGGAGTTACAGCAGTTTAGAACTACTACAGTGCATTTTTGCATTCCTGAAAGCGAAATACGGAAAAACCAGCTTTTTTGCCAAAAATAGACAAAAAATTTAGTAAATTACAGTATACGATTTCTTTTCAAATGAGTGTTGTACTGAAGCTGGTGGACATTGTAGGGATATCAGTTATGCAAAGGAAACCCCTTTTATGAGAAGTTGTCTCCAAATTTTTATGGCGCTTCAACTAACCCCGTGGCCGGGGTTAGTTGAATCATATTTTTTTCTGGAAGTTTGTGTCTGTGACACAAATTTCAATACTCATTTACAATATCTCTTGGGCTGATCATTGAATTAAACACACTCACTATCACATGCTAAAATTTGGTGTGAATATCTTGTACCGTTTGCTCTCCCGATCAAAAACAAAAATGAGTGTGCCAACTAACCCCGGTCTCCCCTAGTTAACATACCAGAAGTAAAAGTTCCACCGCCCATTATGTTTACTTTTCACTCAAATTCACTGGTCAAAGAATTTTTTTCAATTCTTGGTCCTGCATTGAAAAGAAAGATTATGATTGCTACCCTAGCCAGTTCTACACTAATAAAGGAATATATGGTCTTCCTATCGAGCAGTTCTATTTCGCAGTTTTTTTTGTAGGGGCCATGGTTCATGGTGCCCCGTGGCTCATGGTGCCCCGCTCTCCCCTAAAGACCTGCTGTTTTCTTAATTTTTGACATTTTTTAGTTCTCACTTGGACACATACTCAATGTAAACACCTCGTTCACTGTTTTATAATGCTTCTCTATTTTGACTGGACTAAAAGATTTTAGAGAGCAGAAGAATCAACTTTATTAATTTTCTACCCTTCACAGAAAAGCAGATGTGTCAGCGATTGGAAATTATTATTAAGTTATTTGGGTTAAAGGGTTTGTGGTTGCAGAAATTGAACAGTGCAAACAATTACTAAAATGAAACAAATATTATTTGGCAATTCATACAGGTACAGAAGAATTGAGGAAAAGATCCAAGATTTGACAACATTGAACATAGAACAAGAGGCCAAGGAGATTTTGGACATCCTGAAAGAAGGAAAAATTCTATATCCCTTGGTTGGACCTTCCATTATGAAGAAACTGGTTGCTAAAACAGATGAGTTATATCTGGAACTTAGTTTTGCGGAGTTGGTCAAGGTAGGCCTATTTCATTATTAAGAACTTTCTCATTGCAAAATAATGCCTACTGTTTTAGGAACTTCCTTGGAGAAAATCAGGTAGAGGGACAAATAAATGTTGTTGTCATTACTATCATTTTTGAACACAACATATATCCAAAATAAAAGTTAGTGCTTTTGATTCATTAACAGCTTGTGCTGTTTTCACCTCTTTATGTTGTTTCTTTTGAAGCTAGACCCAAATCTGTATACAAAAAGGAATTCAGTAGTCCTTGTTTGATTCTAAAAATTAAAAAGGATTTTTGACTGGGAGACTGACGGAAATTCGTAGCAACATGATATTTCAGGACCAAATCTCCACCTGACAAATGGATTTACTGCCATTTATGGGACAAATAATTGAGGTTTAGTGCCACCTTGTGACCAATTATTATTAATTTATTTGCCACCTTTTGGTGTGCAAAAAAACTCACAGAACCAATTTTGGCATTATTTTTAGATTCACAATACACATCCAAATATATTAGCTGTCTTATCCCAATACATCACCTGTCTATTCCTGATGGAGTTATCAGATTGAATGCTAATATTCTCTGCTCCTTCTTCCAGATTCTGCATCCCAGTTATAAGGCAAGCACACTGGCAGAAGAAGAAGACCTGGTTGACATGGTTTGGCATCAGATAAGATATGAGACACTCAGTGGGTCAGGAGAGGGAACAATTTGGATTAATACAAGCACCACTGCCAAAGAAGAAGACCTGGTTGTCATGGTTTATAATCAGATAAGACATGGCACACTCAGTGGGTCTGGAGAGGGAACAATTTGGATTACTACAGATTCCATTGCCAAAGAAGTTATGGCAAAACTCAAGGTATGAACTTTTAGCAGTCACAATAGTACATTCAGAGTGACACAATAAAATAGTGAACAATCAACAAAGTTAATATGTTTTCACCTTTGCCAGAAAAATCTTCTGCCTCCTACCTCCCGGGCCAGAAGTGTAGTTAAATGGCACTGGTCTAAGTTGCTCTGACTAAACATGGCTCTCTTGGTTATATTTGGTCGCATGACGTGAGGTGGGCACCTAAAAAGGGTGGTTCTGTGACACTCGGGAAGGAAATTTGTCACTCAACAGTCCATTTCTCGAAGACTAAAATGCTTACCAAAGTGGTCGCATAATCACATTGTATGTCTGAAAGTTCTCTTTCATTTGGCTATAACCTTATTTAAATTGATGAAATGGTTTGGGCTCAGCAACCCTGCAAATGAAAAAACCCAGGGGTGGTTCGGAGGTTGAGGAGGAGGCGGAGGAGGGAGGTGAAAGCAGTAACCAAGCCTATGATGCTATGTAACACTAAAATACTTGGCTTTAACTGAATAGACTGTTTCAGTGTTTTGTTTAGTAACGTTCCATTAATTTCTCTACCAGGCCTTTGAGATGTCTCTGTTGGTGCAATGTCTGTATAATTTAAAAGCAGTTGATTGTAACACATACACAGACAAGCTGTTTTTGGTCTGTTTTCGACCCTTAGGACATTAATGTGCTCAACAGAGCCTTGTGAACACTTATTTCCATAGTAAGGTATGTCAGTGGGCACCTGCTCATTGGAAAGGCATTCAGAATGACATTTTGATATAATTTGGGGTCTATGATTGGATCAAAGGAGCCATAAAGAGCCATAAAGAGCAAACTTGACAAGATATACTATGAACATTTGAACAATTTTTTGTTATTTTCACTCACAATTCATACTTCTTTACCCTTTGATAAAGCAGGTTATTTTAGCCTCATCTTAAAGTCCCATTTGTAATCTGCAATTCAAAACAAACCAGAGATTTCACCTGGCAATGATGTTTTTCGTGAAAAAGGTCCGAATTTAGAAAAAAGCGTTTTTAGATCAGGCTTTCAGTGCATTCTTTGTTAATTAATTACACATCAATGAAAATATCTCACTTACAGATAAAGATAATGAAGATCTGTTTGTTGTATTTGATGTTTGTGATGGCCTACAATAAGCTATGGGAATATTGAAAAATTGTCCATTTTGACCATGTCACACATTTGTGGCCCACCTTGTGACATATCACCATTTGCCTGTTTTTATATTGGAGCTGTTTTTTTTGGTTGTGGTTTTGCATTGGATTGTTCCGTATTGTGCTGTTATTTTACATGTGACAAGGTGTTTTGGTGTTGTCACTGATTTTGATGTAGGAATTCAGGAAATAACATAATTCTGCAGAATGCTAAGAAAAGAAAATGACCGATAATAGTACTTTCTGTTACCGAAATTAGTCATGGTAGTGGCTAGTATCAAAATGTTTCTAATTTTTTTCTGATTTTTTGGTCCTATTCAGAATCGTGACCAACCTTGGTAACACGGGAAAATGCCATACTTCCTGTTCATTGACCAATCAGAGAGGGTTATTCTGGCAGGAACCAGTTAGTTTACCAAACAAACAAAATGCTGCAAGGTGTTGCAACGGCAAAAATGGAACCATTAACTTTTCATAGTGCAGAATCAGAGAATGCTTGCAGGACAGTACATTTGCTGCAAAAATACCAAATCCATCAAGGAAATTGCAGAATTCTGTGTCCATTGTACCATATATCTTTTCTGAAGTGCAGTGTTCCTGCAAACAGCAAGAGGATAATATGTCAGAATGAAAGTTTGAACGCTGTGCAAATATTGCATGGAGAGAGCAATATGAATTATTAGACAAATTAAAACCATCATTGCAAAATGTATCTATTACACGCCTGTTATGTAGTTTTAAAAAACTGTAACAATGTTTGTTGAGACTATTGTTTGATAATGTAAGGGCAATTTTTTCCCTACTGCTCCCTATAATACATTATGTGGTCATTTTGCAGTTTGAAAGTGACTTTGCTCTCATTTTACTTTACAGATTTACACATCTCTGGATGATGAACTGAGCACACGGTATATATTAAAATATATTAATCCTAGTTTCAAGATATCTTAATATTAAAAAAAGTAGTTACTTGCTGGAAGCAACAAAATTGTATGATTACTGTTACAGCCGAAAGGTCTACATGCCCAATTTGCAAATTGGGCTGCTTTTTGCATGCCAGACACTAAAATAGGTCTTTGTCACAATATCTACTCCCCTCACCATGCTTTGTCAATATCCCTCACGAAATATCCAAAAAGTGCAACCAAGCCACATTTTCTACTGAACTTTTCCAAAAGTTCTAATTTGCTATGTTAGAAACTTTGTCATAGTATATTGACAGCCATCTCTTCTACATCAAATAGTGACCAAATAGTGTCTCATGGTTTGGACACTATTTGTTAGAACTTTGGGCTGTCATGCACTGTCATCTCTTCTACAACACAAGAGGGCACTTCAATGTAAATGAAGTGCAGCATGTATCCAGGGCCTCTGAAGTTGAAGCCCCCTCTGCTGGATATTTTGGAACCAAAAATAGGGCCCGGAGAATAATTGGCAGCTGCCAAAGCTTCATACGGTCTGCCAAAGCTCCATACGGTCAGCCAAAGCTTAAGATGGAATAAAATCTGATGAAATAGGGTCTGATGAAATATCCAAATAGCATCTTGGGTGATATTTGACCTTTTCAAATATCCTCATAGTGCTATTTGGAATATCCAAAGTCTTTTGAAAAACACTTTTTGATATTAGACACAATGGCAGTAGGGACATTGTCACAAGCAATTACTTCTCTGAACCCCTACAGGTGGAGCGTTTTTTTACTTGTAAATATGAAGCAGATATGGTGTTTTGTAAAATAGGGGAGCATGGAGCACAATGAGACCAGGGATTGTGAGGCAACCTTCCTGCATCCAAGTGATTTTGTTTGCAGGACCTCCCTCATTCATGCTTGGGACAAAGTATTTTTGCCAGAATAATGTCTATATTGATTTCATGAAGATACCTCCTATTCAAATTTGTTAAATTTTCAGATATTTTGCCTTCAATACTTTTCTAGAACACAACACAGCAAATCAGGGTGAAATATTGGTCACCATGAAAACATATTTCATAACAAAATATAATCATTTATGAGGATGTAAAAAAGTATTTCAAGCAAAGTGCTCAACAAACATTTCACATTTTATGCCATCTTTCAAGAGAGGACATCTCTTTAAGGAGTCCAAACAGGCAGATCTACCTGTCTTGCGAATTTAATTTTCAGTCTATCACCATGGAATCTTGAAAAAAAATAATTGCAAGGGCAAATTTTAGTACTGACTGACCCTTTATAGAGCAGTAACTTGAATACCATTAAGCATTGGCTTAAAATATCTTGCCATTATACAGTTAGAAAGTTTGGGAAATTTTTTTGTGACCCACCCATTGGTCCATTTAACAAGGCATGACCGACCTTAGGCTAGGATACAAGGCTACTTCTTTTCTGAGAATGTAGAGGGACAATGAAATTTCATATGTCGGATAGATAGACAGGTAGATTGAAGATAGTTATATTAGACTCTGTCCATATCAAATATTTGGTTTTGTATTCATCTATCCATATTCGCGGTCTGGCCTTAGCCTTTTTCTATTGCAAATGATATCTATCAGTTCATTAAAGATATTGCAACTAATTGTTTATTTTGTCTATTCTGTTGCAGCATCTTGTCTAACTGCACTGATTATAGTGATATCAACAAGGAGTGGAATCCACATTTTGTGGGCTTGCTGACATTCCTCATCAGAGAAGGAGGAGATCCTTTTTGCCCAATGTGGTCAGGAGGCAAACCTATTCCTAGTGCTTTTAGTTCTTTTCTGGAGAAGTACACTTCGCATCTGTCAGAGTCACTTATGCCCTCAGTCACAACTTTCCTGGAGGAAGCATTCAAGAAATGGGAAGTGTCCAGGGTGAAGGAAAGCATCTTGAATGATGTTATCAAGAATATTCCAAGTCGGATAATTAAAGGTGAATCCAGTCATCTTTCCTCAATCAAGAGACTCATTGTTGAAAAATGTCTCAATATTATTAAGACTAACCCTGCTCTTTGTAATCACATGGATGCAGAGGGGAAAACACCGCTTCACAGATTAATGGAGAAAATATCAATAAATGGTTTGTGGGAAAAAACACCAGATTTAGTTGCTGGAACAGATGAACTTTGGGATCTCATGTCTGGATTGATAACCGTCAATAATGTAAACATCAAGGACAACAACAAAATGACTCCTTTCACTTGGATTCTCTGGTGGCAGAAGTCTGTAAGGGACTCAAAGACACCAGATTCACTGAAAATGCAGAAATTGGCAAAGAAGATTGAGGATGTCAAGAAACAATTCCAGGAAAAGGGAGCAATTGAGGAAGATGGATACTTAAGGTAAGAAAAAGAGTTAAGGGTGCTAGTAATGCATAAAAATTTATCAGAAAATGTTCTCTAGTATTTTACTTTATCTGACAGTCATCGTTATCGATCTAGTAAGTGATTCCGCATTTTCAAGACATACCAAACAGGATAAGTCATTTTGAGTCTTGAAGTGCTCTGTCAATTTTTACTGCAGCCCCATAAATCATGGAAAAGTGAGTATTCCTCACTTCACCCTTGGACACATACTAAGGTCAATGTAAACACCTCAGTCACGGCTTTATGATGCTTCTCTGTTTTGACTGGACTAAAAGTTTTTAGAGAGGTCCAGAATCTACTTTATTTAATTTTCTACCCTTCACAGAACAACTGGTGTGTCAGTTGTATAATATTTGATTGGAAATGTAGTTGTTTTGTGTTGCGGTTACAGAAATTGGACAGTGTAAACCAATTACAAACATAGGCTGCATAGCAGCAAATATTCAGTGAAGAACAACTTCGGAAGATTACAATTACACCATGAAATTGGTGTTTGTACCAAATTGCATATAGGTATGCGTCAATGGCAGAGTCTTGGCCTGCAATTATCTCTATTGCCCGCTGCCCTGCCATCTGCCTGCCAGGGTTTATAAAACGTTACCAATACCACGTGAAAAAGCAGCGGACATATCTGTATTGGAATGCATATTGAGAATCTGTATTGCCAAAATTGGTTCTGTAAGTGTTTTGCATAACACCAGGTGGCAGATAAATCAAATCTTAATTATTTGTCCACTAGATGGCAGTAAATCTTTTTGTCAGGTGGTCCAGAAATTGGCTCCAAAAATGTGTTCACTTTGACTCTGATTTTACTACTGAAAGCATCACTCAGGATGTACTAGCAAATTATTGCTTTTTTAACTGATCATGGAATTTTATTCCTGACTTTACTGGATTTTCTATATGGAACCACTTTACTGAATGTAAGTGAATTTACTCATACTATGTAGAGTAGCTATTGCAGATTGCTGTATTTAATACATTTATTTATTTATTTAGCAATTAGCTCAGACTTAGTTATTTAATATTTTAGGTTCTACATGTAAGCCATGGTGATGAATTGTTGGAAAGGGATTGAAACTGATTATGTCAGAATTGTAAGTAAATGACAGATAATTGTCAATACTTGTGAATTGAGTGACTACTTATTAATATGACTGATTATGAATGTGAATTAATGTGATAATTCTAAATTGTGTGTTTGAGTTTTGGGTTTTAAAAATAATCAAAAATAACTTCAAAAATATTTCAACTGATATGATAATATATATTATACTTTGTCATTTTATGTTTTATACTTCATTGTTATACATGTTAATTTTATATATTTCTTGATTGTAGGGAACTACATACATTACGTCGTACATTTACTGAATAAAGTATTGTCAAGTTCAACTGCAAGTCTCCTTCATCTCATTCCAACATAGTTCCAATTGACAACGTGGACGCAGACTTCACTGCTTCATCTGGAGAACACTAATATCGCTATCGCACCACCATGGCTGAAAAGTCAGCGGAACTGAAGCCTACAAGAACGCAAAATAAAAGCAAGGTAACTACAGCTGCTAAGAAACTCTCTGGAGCTATCAAAAGAAATGCTGACAAATCGAGCATACAAAAATTTCATGATGAACTTGAGCAGGCTATGGCTGAATTTGCACTTGTTAATGAAGAGTACAATGAAGTGGTCACTGAAAATGATTTGGAAGACTTTAAGGTTGTGAATGACCTAAATTTAGAACAATATGAAACAGCTGTTGTTGAAACTTATGAAAAGGCCAAATCTGAGTTCAAAGAGTGCAAAAAAGCTGTTATCACACCTCTGTTATCCCGACTTGACACCTCCAAGAGCAGGCTTTCGCGCCTGTGTGAAAGGACTAAAGCATTAGTGGAGGATAAAGGGATTGGAATGTCTTCACAGTTGTTTGATGGATTGAATAAACAGTTTGCTCCATTGATACAGGATGTTCAAAATGTATTGATACAACTTAGTGAATTGCAAGACCCAGATAGTCTTACTGACACACAAACTGATATTAATCAATTGTTAGGTGAATGTGACTCTATTCAACTTGAATGTAACTTAGCTCTTCACAAGTCACAAGGTTCCGTTACTACTGGTCCTGTTGGTACTCATTCTGTAAATTTTAGTGGTAGTCCTTCCATCCTCAAACAGAATGACAGTGATCCTTCACAAGGGGGTCTGAGTGCAAAGAGTGGTGCAGAGGCCAAAGGTGATGTAAAGGTCCAAAAATTGACTTTACCTGTGTTTAGTGGCAATCGAGCTGATTGGCCTGAATTTAAAGTAGTTTGGAGGGAATTGGCAGAAAATTCTTTCAAAAACAAAACTGCTCTTGCATTTGAGTTGAAACGTTCACTTAAAGGTACTGCAAAGGATAAGGTTAAGAATGTTTATGTTACTCGTGCTGATGCATATGATACAATGTGGGAACGCTTGTGTGAGTACTATGATGATGTCAGTGCAGGCGTGTCTGCAGCTTTAGATAGTTTAAAGCGTTTAAAATCTGTAAAAGATGAAGACTATATAGGTCTTAGTAGAGGACCCCACCATAGATCCCGTGACCACTTGAGTGGGAGCAATTTTTGAATGTTGATCAAAGTTCATGAGGTCAAAACAAAAAATTTTGGCCGGGGCGCCCCTCCAGAAAGTGCGGGCTAACTCCACCAGGTAGCCATTTTCAAAATGGCCGCCGATAATCAAAATTTTGTTATATCTCTGCTTCTAATTGGTCTGGGATGATAATCTTTGGGTCAAAATATATGTTTTGGGGGTCAAGAAGTTCAATGGTCACCATTAGAATTGTCTATGACAACCACCATGGGGCAGAATAAGAAAATGTATGAGAAAAATAGCCAAAATACAATATATTTGGGCCGAAACCTAACACATATATGCAGAATCTGTAAAAGTGAGCAAATGACAGTTAAATTACAACATTTTCATACATCCCAAAGTTACATAGTGCAAAGGGATCATATTGTCACACTCATCAGCAGGAAAAGTATGAACCGCTTGAGTTTGTGACCTCATAACAATGCGGAAATACAAGAAACAAACTGAAACATTTCATCGTAAGTATGAACCATTATCAACTGAACACTAGTAATCATTGTCATAGTCCTCATTTCTGTCATCTGTGCAGCTATCTTCAGAGTATCTACACTTTATAATTTCCACCTGTGCAATAGTATCACTGAGATTCTCTGTCAGTACAGGCTACGAATAACAAATGGAAGTGCATTCGTCCTTCAAGGCATCATCAATTCCCAAATAAAAGTGATTAAGGTCTGGTTTGTCAATGTTGAAGCAAAAGGTGGGATCAAGAAATTGCCATACAGAATATAAAATTCATGCAAATCCTTGGCTGTGGTGTTGTTGCCATGTACTTTTGTCTGAGGCTTCTATTACCGAGCGATTGTCTGACTGATTTTGTCTTCATATTTGTATTGGATAGTGAGTCATGTCATCTGGCATGCCTTTCTTGGCTGGAGGCCTAGGATATGGCTCATTGGAACAATGGTGAGCATGCCTGCCTTGTACACATGAGGATGTGGGTTCAAACTCCGCTCCGGCCATGTCCAGAGGTTAGCACTATGATGATTGGTATAATTGCCGTTCAGTATGGTGAGCGCCGGTGAGCAGATTTATCCGGAATGGGTGCTATATAAAATCATACTATGTATATTGTTATTACTATATTATTGTCTTGCCAATGGATTTCTGGTTATTCTGTGCTTCCTTGCTAGTTGCCTTGTCCGATATCACAATCTTGCCACTATCGAAGAAAGCTGCAGTTGTGCCACAGACAGAGTTTACATACAGTGGCACACTAATTTCAGCAACTTATTTTTAACAAAGGGAATGACAGCTCAATGATGGTATTCCTTCTCTGAAGCCCCAGAGTATACCACTGACCCTGTTAGCCACATGTTCATTGACTTTTCATGACTTCAGCGTCCTCTGAATCAACCACATCAGACCCAAGACTGCATTAACCCCAAATCTTCGGGCAAGTGAAAAAGAGCGGTATCAGCTTCAATATGGTTGCATTTGTGATCAGCCACTTCTGTCCCTGTAGTGAGATTCTCACAGCTAGATCCTATGATATATATCAGTTTTGTGTTAACTACCTGTTCAGAAATATCTGAAGCCTGCCCTTAATTGTTACTAAAATAAAAGTTGCCAAACAGCTCAATCTGCACAAAAGGATTGGGAAAGCTATCTGCTGCTCTACTGAAGATGTTTCTGAATCCATTCACAGGTTTTTTCGTCTGTTACCTCCTTTCGGCTTCTTTATGGATATCATACTGTTTATTCATCATGACCAGTAGGACTTCAGACTAATGATCTCTTTGAATATTTAAGTGCATAATCACAGTGGAAGCCAGTGGAACCCGATTGGCTGCAGAAAGGCATAAAGATTTAAGTGTGCTCCATTTGCTTCACCAACTGAGGACAGTCTTGCGAAGATTTTGAATCAACAAACAATGATGGCCGCAGGCAGTTTTTACTGTTCTGTAAAGATCATTCTCTTCCTGCAAATCATTTCATGTGAGCATTAAAGGAACTCACAAAGGTGCTTCAACTATAACCTGTCTTCTAAAGGAGCACAGACGGGAAAAATACAAAATCTGAGGTATAGTAACTGAGAATAAAGAATGACAAAAAAGTATAACTTGAATATGTGATGAATCATAGATGCAAATACATAACATAAGTGACAACCTCAGGAAGACTCACAAATCCAAAAGGCTAGATGTTCTCCACCTCGATGCCCTATGAGATTAGGTGCGGCCACATAGCACTAATTGACTTGAGGTTGATCAGGCGTACAGCAGTTCCATCAGCAGAACAGGCAAACAAACAAGATGGAACCGCGTAATATATTATACCTGGTCAGACAAGCTTTATGTGATATGAAGATCCACATGCTGCCACACAGATCTGACATTGTGAATGATTGGTGTGGATGCATTTGAAATCTGTGAATGGGTTCAGAGACATCTTCTGTATAGAGCAGTATAGATAGCTTTCCCCATCGTGCTGAGTAGACTGAGCTGTTTGCCACCTCAAGTAACAAGGCTTCCGATATTTCTGAAGAGGCCGTCAGCTGATTTGTCCAGAACCTTTGTTTACACGGAACTGATATATTCCATAGGAAAAGTGGGAATCTCACTACAGGAACGGAAATGCAGCCATATTGAAGATGATACTATTCTTTTTGATTTCTGGCTCACAGATTTGGGGAAAGTGGCAGTCTTTGGTCTGATGTGGTTCATTCAGAGGAGGCTGAAGTCACGAAAATGTCAATACATATATGGCAAACAGGGTTAGTGGCACACTGGGGCTTCAGAGAAGGAATACTATCATTGAGCTGTCATACCCTTCGTTCAAACTAAGTTGCTGAAATGAGTGTGCCACCGTATGTAAACTCTGCCTGCGGCACAACTGCAGCTTTCTTCGATGGTGGCAAGATGGTGATACTGGACAAGGCAACTACATGTTGCAAGGAAGCACAGAATCACAAGAAGTCAATAAAATAATAATATAGCATGATTTTATAAAGCGCCCATTCCAGATAAATCTGCTTACCGGTGCTCACCATACTGAACGACAATCATACCAATCATTATAGTAATAACCTCTGGACATGGCCAGAGCATGATTTGAACCCATATCCTCAAGTGTACAAGGGAAGCATGCTAACCATTGTTCCACGGAGCCATATCCTAGGCCTCTAGCCAAAAAAGGCATGCCAGATGACATGACTCTCTTCACTATCCAATACAAATACTGACACAAAATCAGACAATCGCTCGGTAATAGAACCTCAGACAAAAGTCCATGGCGGCAACACCAGGCATAGGCGTATTGCCCATAGGGTCAGGGGGACTCGCATCAGGGCAAATGGGATATCAGGGCAAATCCTGACCAATATCAGGGCAGACCCACTTCCCTGGTCACATCCGTACAATGTTAAATTTCAGGGCAAAATAGCGACAGCCCCCTCCTAAGAAACGGCTGTCCCGTGCGCCTATGACACCAGGGCCTAGGATTTGCATGAATTTTATGATCTGTATGGCAATTTCTTGATCCCCCTTTTGCTTCAACATTGACAAACCAGACCTTAATCCCTTTTAAGTTTTTTTTTGGGAATTGATGATGCCTTGAAGGACGAATGCACTTCCATTCATTATTCGGAGCCTGTACTGACAGAGAATCTCAGTGATACTATTGCACAGGTGGAAATTATAAAGTGTAGATACTCTGAAGATAGCTGCACAGATGACAGAAATGAGGACTCTCAAAATGATACATACTTACCATGACATGTTTAAGTTTGTTTTACGTATTTTGCGCATTTTTATGAGGTCACAAATTTACGCAGTTTGTACTTTTCCTGCTGATGAGTGACGATATGATTCCTTTGCACTACGTAATTTTGGGAGGTATGAAAATGTTATAATTTAACTGTCATTTGCTCACTTTTACAGATTCTGCATGTATGTGTTAGGTGTTGACCCAAATATATTGCATTTTGGCTATTTTTTCTCATAAATTTTCTTATTCTGCCCCATGGTGGTTGTCATAGAAAATTCTAATGGTGACCATTGAACTTCTTGACCCCCAAAACATATATTTTGACCCAAAGATTATCATCCCAGACCAATTAGAAGCCGAGATATAACAAAATTTTGATTATCGGCGGCCATTTTGAAAATGGCCGCCTGGTGGAGTTAACCCGCACTTTCGGGAGGGGCGCCCTGGCCAAAATTTTTTTGGTTTTGACCTCATAAACTTGGATCAACATTCAAAAATTGCTCCCACTCAAGTGGTCACGGGATCTATGGTGGGGTCCTCTACTATCTAGTGTATTTGATTGATGAAGTAGAAAGTGTTCATTCTCAGTTAACAGAAATGAAGCAGGTAGATGCTCTTTCAGCCAGAGAGGTTGATGCTATTTGTGATCTCTTGCCCAGTACTGTGAGAAGGGAGTGGATTGGGTTGTATTATGAATTTGCTGTTCAAGATAAAATCAAACCTCTTTCTAAGTTCATGAATTTCCTCTTAAAGGAGCGTGCTGCCATTGCCAGGTTAGCTGAGGGTCAAAAAAGTAAAAGGATTCATTCTGATACTAACTCCTCTGCTGTGGGTGAAGTACCATACAAACAGATTGGTAAATCATCTTCATCCTGTGTTGTTCATAAGGGTGACGTGAAGCATAAAACAGCTGATTGTAAGGATTTCAAGGCTCTTTCGTTGGATGATAAGTTCAGTGCTCTTAGGGAAGCTCATGTTTGCTTTCGTTGTTTCGGGTGTCACCGGCTTGACCAGTGTAAGAGTATTGTAAAATGTGAATTTTGTAAGAAATCTAACCATCATACCTTGATGTGTAAGCGTGGTCTGAACGGTCAAGCTGAGTCCTCTGAGGTAATTAGTCCAAACTTTGTAGTTTCGGGGAGTAGTCATTTGGTGAAAGCACCAGCTGGTATGTCACTTTACGCTATTCAGCAGGCCTTTGTTGTGGATTCGGGCAAATCAGCAAATGTTTTCTGTGATAATGGCTCAAATACATCCTACATAACCCACAGAACTGCTGATAGGTTGCGGGCTAAAAGATTGGACAAGTTCACGTTGGACATAACAACCATGGGAAATGTCAGTAGAGAGTACGAAACCAGGTTGTATGAGGTTGTTATTAGAACTGTAAGTGGGGAGCTCATACGGGTCCAAGCTTTTGGTATTGAGACCATTACTGGTCCTGTTTCTTCTTTGGATCTTGAGTGCTTGTCGCATATTTTTCCTGATCGAGATATTTCTGTGCTTCAGCGTAGGTCATCAAATGTAGATGTGCTTTTGGGCTGTGATTATTTCTCGCTTCATCCCAAGAGGGAGCTTTGTAGGCAAGGTAACTTGAGTATCATGCAGGGTGAGTTAGGTGTATGTCTAGTTGGCAGTCATGCTGATCTCAAAGAGGATACTGAGATTAGTTGTAACATGATCAAGGTTGTACATGATCGGAGAGTAAAGTCTGACTGTAATTTTGTCATGAATAAGCAACTTTTGCAACCAAGTCTCACTGGATTTTGTGTCAGTGTCAAGAAAGGTTGTGATGTAAACTTCGTGTCCAGAAGGATGCAGGATGTCACAAATCTGTTTATCGAAGGTGAACAGTTGGCCACTGGTGCAAGCCCAAAGTGTGGGGGATGCAAATGCGGCAAATGTCCGTCGGTTGGTCATACTTACTCATTTAGGGAGGAACAAGAGTTAAGGTTGATTCAGGATAATCTAAGGTACAGTGAGCAGGAATGTTGTTGGTATACAAGTTATCCATGGTTGGTAGATCCTGGGCAATTACCTGACTATTACAATGTCGCTGTTGCCACTTTGCGTAACACTGAGAAAACTCTAGTTAAGGATCCTCGGTGGTCGGAGAAGTATGCAGAGCAAATCGAAGATATGCTGAAAAGAGGTGTGGCTAGGAAGTTGTCAGATCAGGAGTTGAATTCTTGGAAAGGACCTCGGTTTTATATTAGTCATTTGGCTGTGTACAATCCAAAGTCACAATCAACTCCGGTGAGAATTGTCTTTAATTCCAGTCAAAATTGTAGTGGCGTTTCTTTGAATAGCACTTTAGCTAAGGGACCTGATGGTTATATGAACAATCTCTTGGGACTTCTGTTGCGCTGGAGGGAAGAGTCGGTTGCTGTGGTGGGGGACATTCGTAAAATGTTCCATTCTGTTCGGTTAGAAACTCTGGAGCAGCAATGTCATCGGTTCCTATGGCGTGATTTGGATACAACTAGAGACCCTGATGTGTATATCATGCTTCGCGTGAATATGGGCGATACCCCAGCCCCTGCAATATGCACAGAAGCCTTGTATAAGACTGCTGAAATGTTTGGTAGTAAGTCAGTGGAAGCTGTTCACATGATTACTAAATCTACCTATGTTGATGACATTGTATATTCTTTCCCAGATAGGAAAACAGCTGAGTCTGTTGTTCGAGAAACTGAGCGAATTCTGAATCTTGGGGGATTTAGCATCAAGTGTTGGTTGTATAGTGGAGAATCTGAAATCTCTTCTGGATTGAAAAGTGTTGGAGATGTGACTAGAGTCTTGGGGGTCGACTGGGACTCCAGGAACGATGTCATTGTCTTTAAGCCAGTGGTCAATTTCTCCCCGAAGAGGAGAGGTGAACGAACTGGTCCTAATTTGACAAGTTGTGATATTCCTGAGGCAATGCCTCAAATTCTTACGCGTCGAATGGTTCTTGAGCAGGTCATGTCCATTTTTGACCCTCTGGGGATCCTGAGTCCAATCACTCTGATAGCCAAGCTCTACCTGAGAGAAACATGGGTATTGAAGCTCGGCTGGGACGATGAATTGCCCCCAGGATTGCGTCAAAAATGGATGTTGTTTTTTCGAAGATTGTTTGAAGTTAGTGGCATTGCGTATGTTAGGAAGCTTCGTCCAGAGAATGCTGTTGGGTCGCCATGGCTCATTATTCTTTCAGATGCATCAGATCTGGCTTACGGGTTTGTTGCTTATGTGAGGTGGCAAGTTAGTGATGGTAGTTACTGGAGTCAGATCATCATGGCAAAGAGCAGGATTGCACCAGTGAGGAAGCTAAGTACTCCACAGTTGGAATTGAATGCTGCAGTTCTTTCAGCCAGGGCACGAAAGGTAGTTGAGAAAGAATCTTGTTTCAAATTTGAAAAAGTTTTGCATTTGGTGGATTCTGAGACTGTGCTGAACATGATCAATAAAACCAGTACAAGATTCAAAGTGTATGAGGGGGTCCGTATCGGCGAAATACAGGCTGCCACAGATGGTAACATGACCGAGTGGGCTTGGCTAGCAGGCATTCAAAATGTTGCTGATTGGGTAACTCGCGGGAAGGAGCCGAAGGATCTATGTAGGTCCTGCTTCCGCATGGTGTAAAGGTCCCTCATTCTTCTGCCAAGAGTTTGAAGAGTGGCCATTGAAATTTGGCTTGCAACGAGATGTATGCTTGCCAGGTGAAAAGAAACTTGTTGGCACGGCTACAGCTTCAGCTCAACAGGTTAACTTTCCTGTTGACTTTTCTAGATTTGGTGAAGTCAAAAAGTTGTATTGGCTGATTGCTAGGCTCTTGAGTATAGCTAGGATGAAATCTTTCAAGGAAGGTAGCTCTAGGTTCATTTCGGTACAAATGCTTCAGAAGGCTGAGCAATTGGTAGTAAAGGAAGCGCAGCGGTCAAGTGTTTCTGAAATTTCAGATGTCAAGGGTCGTTACAAATCACTTACTCCTGTTGTAAATTCCGATGGAATTTGGGTTGTTGGTAAACGTTTGAGGGACAAAAATCCCATGACACCGGAAGGTGAAGCTCAAGCGTTGCTACCGCAAGGGCATCCAGTCACTCGGTTATTGATGCGAGATGCGCATGTCAGTTCTGGTCACAGAGGCCGAGATGCTACATTGGCACGATTTCGGTCGAAGTATTGGACAGCTCATGGGAGTAAGCTAGCGTGGTCCATCAAAATGGCTTGCCAGTTATGTAAGCTGCGCGATGCCAAATTCCTTGAACAGGAAATGGGAAAGTTGCCAGATTCCAGACTGAAACCTGCACCTGCTTTTACCAGTGTCATGTTAGATCTATTCGGTCCATATAAGATTAGAGGTGAGGTTCAAAAGCGTACATCTGGAAAGGCGTATGGTATCCTTTTCACTGATATGAGCATGCCTGCTGTACATATCGAGGGAGTGTTTGGATATGATACAGATTCGTTTCTGGTTGCATTCAACAGGTTTGTTAGCATTCGTGGATGGCCAAGTACTGTGTACAGCGATCCTGGCACTCAACTTGTGGGTGTTGAAAGAGAGCTTCATTCTGTGTGGACTGATATTGATCAGGACAAAGTTTCCAAAAAGTCTGTTGAAAATGGATTGACATGGGTTTTTGGTCCAGCAGATGCACCGTGGTATCAGGGAGCTGCAGAATCTCTGGTGAAGTCTGCAAAGAGAGCGTTGAATTTTGCTTTTCATGGTCAAAGATTATCAGCAGCTGAATTTCTGAGTGCTTGTTACGAAGTCGCCAATATGCTCAATGAAAGACCAATAGGTACAATACCTGGTGCCGATGCAGAGATTAGTATTCTGACTCCAAATTCTCTTTTGATGGGAAGGGCTTCAGTTCAAAATCCTGGGGGTTGGCAGCCAGTCACTAGTGATCTTTGTAAATTCCAAATTGTTCAACATGTTTCAAATCAATTCTGGCAAAGGTGGTGCGAACTGTGTGCTCCAGCACTAGTTATTCAGAGAAAATGGCACACAGCTCGTAGGAACCTTAAGTCTGGGGATGTGGTGATAGTGGCTGACACGAATATTTTGAAAGGTCAATACAGAATTGCATTGGTCAAAAAGGTATTCCCTGGCAATGACGGCATAGTAAGAAAGGTTAGCCTGACTTACAAGAATTTCAGAGCAGGTGAAAAGTTGAATGAATATACTGGGGTTCCAGATACGGAAATTTCCAGAAGTGTGCATAAATTGTCTTTGTTGGTACCCTGTGATGAAAACTAAATTTCTCATTGATTTATTTATTGTCAGTAAATCATCCAGGTCAAATGTTTTATTTTTAAACTGTTTGTAATCTTTTGATTGACTTTTTATTATTCAATGCTGTGAACTTTTATGTATTATAATGTTTTCTTTGTCTAATTGAACATTTACATTGAATTGTCAAATTGTGTTTATTTGATGTAACTATTGCTGATAACTGCATTACAGCAACGTGTATGCTCCCGATGTATTGGAATGCATATTGAGAATCTGTATTGCCAAAATTGGTTCTGTAAGTGTTTTGCATAACACCAGGTGGCAGATAAATCAAATCTTAATTACCGGCCATGCTATGCTATGCATAGGCCGGTAATGCAGTGATATCCATCCGATGTGAGTCACGAGCCTCCTGGCCCAACCAGGCCATTCACAGGGTTCATTTTATCATTATCACCCATTTATAACATCGTAAATTCCACCCATTGTCTTTTTTAAGTTAAATTCAACATTATAACATTTATTAGACGACGTGTTTTTATGGCTTTATTTCAATTGTTTTTTACATGGCATATTTCTTGCCACTCAAAGGTTGCAACGAAGCTTTCTCATACCCACTAGAGGGCAGTATTTCACACAACCTCCACCTGGTGGATAATTCGTTGGTGGCTGGAAAGCAATGAAAGTGTGTTTCAAGTCAATGATGGCAGTCAATGATGGCAGTCAATGATGAAGATAGATAGATAGATAGATAGATAGATAGATCATTTAATATCTACTAAGGATAAGGGGGCGACCATTTAATATCTCCTAAGAATAAGGGGGCTACCATTTAATATTTACTAAGGTGCTAAGATAGACAGATACATACATACATACATAGATACACAGATACACAGATACATAGATACACAGATACACAGATACATAGATACATAGATACACAGATAGATACATAGATAGATTCATAGATAGATAGGATAAGGGGGCGACCATTTAATATCTACTAAGGAGGGGGCAACCATTTAATATCCGGGGACATAGGGACACGGCCCCCGGGGACATGGGGACATACCCCCGGGGACATGGGGACTTACCCCCAAGCACAGGGGAATTACCCCCGGGGACATGGGGACTTACCCCCGCGGACATGGGGACTTACCCCCGCGGACATGGGAACTTACCCCCGCGGACATGGGGACTTACCCCCTCGGACATCGGGACTTACCCCCGCGGACATGGGGACTTACCCCCTCGGACATCGGGACTTACCCCCGCGGACATGGGGACTTACCCCCGCGGACATGGGGACTTACCCCCGCGGACATGGGGACTTACCCCCTCGGACATGGGGACTTACCCCCTCGGACATGGGGACTTACCCTCGCGGACATGGGGACTTACCCCCGCGGACATGGGGACTTACCCCCTCGGACATGGGGACTTACCCCCGCGGACATGGGGACTTACCCCCTCGGACATGGGGACTTACCCCCGCGGACATGGGGACTTACCCCCGCGGACATGGGGACTTACCCCCTCGGACATTGGGGCTTACCCCACGGACATGGGGGCTTACCCCCGCGGACATGGGGACTTACCCCCTCGGACATTGGGGCTTACCCCACGGACATGGGGGCTTACCCCCGCGGACATGGGGACTTACCCCCTCGGACATGAGGACTTACCCAGCGGACATGGGGACTTACCCCCGCGGACATGGGGACTTACCCCCGCGGAAATGGGGACTTACCCCCTCGGACATGAGGACTTACCCCCGCGGACATGGGGACTTACCCCCGCGGACATGGGGACTTACCCCCTCGGACATGGGGACTTACCCCCGCGGACATGGGGACTTACCCCCGCGGACATGGGGACTAACCCCCTCGGACATGGGGACTTACCCCCGCGGACATGGGGACTTACCCCCTCGGACATGGGGACTTACCCCCGCGGACATGGGGACTTACCCCCTCGGACATGGGGACTTACCCCCGCGGACATGGGGACTTACCCCCTCGGACATTGGGGCTTACCCCGCGGACATGGGGTCTTACCCCCGCGGACATGGGGACTTACCCCCGCGGACATGGGGACTTACCCCCGCGGAAATGGGGACTTACCCCCAAGCACAGGGGAATTACCCCCGGGGACATGGGGACTTACCCCCGCGGACATGGGGACTTATCCAGCGGACATGGGGACTTACCCCCGCGGACATGGGGACTTACCCCCGCGGACATGGGGACTTACCCCCTCGGACATGAGGACTTACCCCCGCGGACATGGGGACTTACCCCCGCGGACATGGGGACTTACCCCCGGGGACATGGGGACTTACCCCCTCGGACATGGGGACTTACCCCCTCGGACATGGGGACTTACCCCCTCGGACATGGGGACTTACCCCCGCGGACATGGGGACTTACCCCCGCGGACATGGGGACTTACCCCCTCGGACATGGGGACTTACCCCCGCGGACATGGGGACTTACCCCCGCGGACATGGGGACTTACCCCGCGGACAAGGGGACTTACCCCCGCGGACATGGGGACTTACCCCCTCGGACATTTTTTCCCCCATCCACCAAGCATTTCAATCATGCCTATTGAAAATGCATGAGCAGCATGGCCGGTGATGTGCTCTAAGAGTGCTTGTTATTTGTCCACTAGATGGCAGTAAATCTTTTTGTCAGGTGGTCCAGAAATTGGCTCCAAAAATGTGTTCACTTTGACTCTGATTTTACTACTGAAAGCATCTCTCAGGATGTACTAGCAAATTATTGCTTTTTTAACTGATCATGGAATTTTATTCCTGACTTTACTGGATTTTCTATATGGAACCACTTTACTGAATGTAAGTGAATTTACTCATACTATGTAGAGTAGCTATTGCAGATTGCTGTATTTTAAAATACATTTATTTATTTATTTAGCAATTAGCTCAGACTTAGTTATTTAATATTTTAGGTTCTACATGTAAGCCATGGTGATGAATTGTTGGAAAGGGATTGAAACCTGATTATGTCAGAATTGTAAGTAAATGACAGATAATTGTCAATACTTGTGAATTGAGTGACTACTTATTAATATGACTGATTATGAATGTGAATTAATGTGATAATTCTAAATTGTGTGTTTGAGTTTTGGGTTTTAAAAATAATCAAAAATAACTTCAAAAATATTTCAACTGATATGATAATATATATTATACTTTGTCATTTTATGTTTTATACTTCATTGTTATACATGTTAATTTTATATATTTCTTGATTGTAGGGAACTACATACATTACGTCGTACATTTACTGAATAAAGTATTGTCAAGTTCAACTGCAAGTCTCCTTCATCTCATTCCAACATAATATCCCATGTGGTATTGCTTTGTATACTCAATGGTTTTTGTACACTCAATTGGTTGATCATTGTTGATGATATCATTGCATTGTTTGCCGTTGTGACATCATGTCCATAGTGACATCACAACATTGTGACATCATCACTTGAGCTGCTATCTGTGCTGTGAGTGGCTGGTGCAACTGTTGAGCATAGATCACCTGGATGAAGTTCAGCTTTCTTTGAAGTTATATAACATTTGGGGTATAGATAAGACCAAACGGTTTTATGCTGGTATTTTGAGATGTACTCCACGAGTTGAAGATATCCTGAGTGCCCTGTACTCATGAGTGCGTCATACCCATTTGGTCTTATTATATAAGCTCTCCGTTGGAAACCAAAAAATGTATTTATTTAGTGTTTTCTAATGTTTTTTCAATTGTTCAAAAAGTGATAAAAACACATTAAAGCCCTGCTACATTGTATAGATGTGTAGTAAATGAGAGAGAAGCAAAGACACAGGTCTGACACATACACAATCTGAGACTCAAGAGAACGTCCCTCAGTTGGCACTGAGCTTTTATGCAGTCAAGTGTGACACTGGCATCTCCTGGTGGCAGGT
Source organism: Platynereis dumerilii (assembly GCA_026936325.1). NCBI lineage: Eukaryota > Metazoa > Annelida > Polychaeta > Phyllodocida > Nereididae > Platynereis > Platynereis dumerilii. Next base: position 169,365 of record JAPTHN010000195.1, on the reverse strand, counting down.
GACATGGATCCCTCTGGTGGGGCTGTACAGCGCTCCTGGTGGGCTTAAATGCCGTGATTCACCACAATCTCCCCTTCCACATTTTTGGCAGACAGTGGTGCAGGTGACATCACGGCAGTCTTGAAGATGTGGTGTCCGTAATCCCGGGGAGTCCGTCGGATGGAGATAATCATTATTCATGGAATCCAGGTCCATAAGGTCCATATCCCTGATTCCTGGGCGGATGTCCTCAAAGCCGGCAGTCCATCAGGCGCAGACCATGACTCCAGTGGTCCATCAGTTGGGTTTGCTCCATTACAGTGGTCCACCCGGCGGAAGTTCCGAAGCTCGGGACCTGGCACAGAGATGTCCTCAATCCTGGGTCCTCAATTAGATGACACTGAAGGGCAGTTGAGGTACAGCATCCTGGGGTCTCCTGGGGAATACGTAGTAGCAGGCAAACTTTCACAGAAGAAATTTCTGGCATCACCACAGCAGTTTTGTCAGGATGACCTGTCGTAGTAGGACCTCCATGTGGTTCAAAAACTTTAACCTCCATGTGGTGCCAACTATGACAGGGATGACTTGCACGGCTCTCTTTCTCGAATGGCCAAACATGAACATACATGTATGAATATAGGACGACAGCAAACAGTCCCTGGAAGGAACCATAACATGTAAAATTTAGTTACAAACTAAACATTTTTAATAAATCTGACTGATAAATGTAACTGATGTAACATTAACTGGTCTACATAACTTTGAAGTGCAGGTGCAGATCACACACATAACCAGCGCATATGAAGTCCAGTGTAGTGCAGTGAACTCTGTAGATTCAGGCAGGAGATATCCCATCACCAGCAGGCCTGAATGTGGAAGAACACTGGACTAGTTGATTAGTAAGTCGTCCGGTGGTGGTCGGTCCGGGTCCAGCAGCACTTTTATGGAATTTGTGCTGGACAGATTCTGCCAAGCCAGCACATGGCAGAGTGGATCTCCAAGAATATCTTGGAGGTCAGGAGCGTTGACCTCATGACCTGTTTGGCAAATTTTGTACAGAAGTTACAAGAATTTTAACTCAGAATTGTATTGTAAAGAGGTAAATGAAATACCGTTTCATGCATTTGAATGTTTTGATGACCCTGATGATATTGCATGGGCTTATGAGAAATCTCTTCTTGATGTTATAGATGCACATGCTCCTATAAAAACAAAGAACCCTCAAGAAAGATAGTGCCCCTTTTATGAATTCAAAATTACGGAAAGTCATTCATAGGAGAAATCAACTTAAGAACAGATTCTGGGCAAAAAAGACCAAGTCAAACTGGGAAGCCTACAGAGTAATGCGTAACAAAGCTAATGCTGTGAATAGAGAGTCACAGATCATTTACTTCAACAAAAAATGTATTAAAGCTGAACAAGGCAGAGACTTCTGGTCCACCTTCAAACCCTATTTATCGAGAAAAGGGAATTCCTCTAATCTTATAACTTTAAAAGAGGGAAATAATATCATATCCGACCCACAGGATGTCTGCAATATGTTCAGCAATTATTATGAAGGTATTGCCAATGATATAGGTGAACCAGACAGTTTTGATGAAGTTAGTGAAGATGAAGTTTTATCTGCAATAGCCCATCATAAACACCATAACAGTTTAACCAAAATTAGAGAAAACTCCAGGTCAAATAGCTTTACTTTTTCGCAAGTCCAAGGTGATGAAGTGTTCAAATACATGAAATCAATGAAGATAAAAAAGTCACCAGGGCATGACAATATAGCACCTGCCTTCCTCAAAACGGCTGCCAAAGAATTAGCCACCCCAATGACTAGGCTTATAAATATGTCACTAATGGCGAATAAAGTCCCTCAAACATTAAAAAATAGCATGCAACGCATGCACCGTGGCCTCGGGCAATTCAGTGTGACCCCTTATTACAGCCTGCTCAAGGATTAGTTCAGCAAAAATGAAGTGGTTACCTGGCAATACCTGCCCAAATTTCCGAGAGTTATTCTGAAGAGGCAATGCATTGATACAGCAAGCAATGCAATCAGCACAGGCTTTTGAAATCTCCAGTGCAATTGACAAACACCAATGACACAAATTGGTTGAGAGAAGTGTCAAATGGATTGCAATGATCAGACGAAGTGTCAATACCTCCACTGGTGAATACTTCAAGATTGCAATTGGCACTTTTCATCTTAAGCAAGTACATAATTATGTTTTTGCCTAAGATTGGATGTCTTGCAAGGTCGCAACAGTAATCAGGGGTCCTGGCAGGTTCTCTACATTTGAATTATACATAAACAGATAAACATAAAGTAGAAAGACCTGAACTGTTTGATTTCATACAATAAAAAGTATGTAGGATAGCACAGAAAGATTTTCTACTTATTTCCAGGGTGGTCCTGCCTGGTGCAATAATACCAACAAAATTATATTCAATACAAAATTTTTGAAATATTGTGACATTTACTGTATATCATTATATCATATACATGTACTTGTGATTAGGCCTATAGTTTAACAAGCCCAAGCAACTATGAAATTTTGCACCCTGTGCTTTTACATGCAGTATTGTACATGGATGTGTCAGGGATACATGCAGCGCCATCTATAACATACCTGAGCACAAGATATATGTTTTCTATGATTTTTGTGTATTAGAAAAGATTTATGCATACCAAAGAAATATAAAGACTTAGTAGAATCTCTGTTATGTACACTGACACGAAGAACTGTCCAATTATACACATAGTAAATCTTATCTAGTAACCCAAACTTTGCACCTTTTGTGACCACAAACCAGCAAGTGACTGCAGCATATATACATCAGATTTGCTATTGCTCATGTACACGTTTTACAGTGTGCCGCTTGCCACTGCCATAACGTTGTTTACAGTGTGCTCACCTGCGCATGCGCATGAAGTCGTTTTTGGCAAGGAGAATGAGCAACGTTGTTTCCTAGGATGTAAGTATTTCATTGATTATGGTGTAATTATTACACAGTTGGTGTATACATTCACTAAGTGCAAATGTTAAACAACTATTCAATCATTTGGGATGATCATTTTGGTTTGTCATTTTCTCCATAAAACGTTTTTGTCCCCACAACAATTTGATATTTCTATTTCCTGTTGACATAAAAACCATTGATGACGACAAGGGGCCCGAGGTCCCTCGGCCACAAAAAGGGTGAGACTTCTCCCATATTCAAATCAAAAGAACAGCACTGTAAGGAAAATTACCGACCTGTAAGCTGTCTCACTAGTATGTCTAAAATCTATGAAGCTATGATTAGTAGACAGGTGAGCTCCTACTTTGAAGGCCTCTTCTCGGAAAAACTGTCTGCTTTCCGCAAAAATTATTGTACGCAGTATGTGCTTATTAATGCCACAGATGATTGGAAGATTGCCCTTGATGACAGTAAATGCGTGGGTACAATCCTTATGGACCTAAGCAAAGCTTTTGACTGTCTACCCCATAAGTTATTTATTTCAAAGCTACATGCATATGGTTTTGACATAAAATCATGTACCTTATTGGCGAGTTACTTGTCCCATAGATTACAGCGAGTGAAACACTTTGGCTCTAAAAGTGATTGGTTCGTCTTGACAAAGGGTGTCCTTAAGGAAGTATACTCGGTCCGCTAATTTTCAACATTTTCCTAAATGACCTGCTATGGGGAATTGAAGGAAGCATCTACAATTACGCAGATGACAATACTATAGCTGTAACGGGGAGCAATATAGAGCATGTCAAAGAAAAATTGGCCGAAACCAGCAATTTTTGTCTTAAGTGGTTTTCAGAAAATATGATGAAGGCAAACCCCACAAAATTTCAATTCATGGTATTAGAAAGAACTAAAAACGATGTTACTCATGTTATTGACATACAAGGAAATGAATTATCAACTGTTCAGTCTGTTAAACTACTTGGTGTTACCCTGGACTGTAAGCTTAACTATACTGAACATACTTCAAAGCTATGTAGAACCGCCAGTCGGAATCTAAGAATTATGAGGAGAGTTTCCAGCCTTATGAACGGAAAGGCTGAAAAGCTTGCCATTGTAAATGCCTTTGTTACATCTTTGTTCTCCTATTGTCCTCTAATCTGGCATTTTTGCACAGTTACATCAACTAGAAAACTTGAGAAGATATATGAACGATCACTCCGTCTTGTAACAAATGATTATGGTAGCACCTACGATGGGCGTTCAGAAAGTTTGAGGCTTTTTTTCATATGGATACTTATATTCAACCTAGAACCATGAATTTTTCACAGGATAAAATTCAGCATATTTGGAATGGATTTCCAAAATTTTGGACAATTTGAACATTTTTAAGTCATTCCGTGGTTGCCATGGAAACTGAAAGTTCAGCTTCTTGGGGCAGGTAGCGCTGAAACCAAGAATGCCAAGAAATTGTGACTGTGAGAGACTTCTTTCTATTACATGTATCAGTGAGATTGACAATATTTGACACAAGAAATATTGTATTAGCTTCTAAATATGTTTTCGAGCACACCAAATGTGTGTATTCTTACACTGAATCCATGTAGGAAAGCACTCCTGCATGCCAGATTTAGCGAGGGAAATTCAGGAGGCAAAGGTGTGTTTCCCTGACCACAGAAGGACTTGTGAAAGCATGGATTCACTAGTATGAACAAGAGACCAAAATGGACAGCATTATCGATCCTAGCTATTCCTGTGACATTTTGCTTTACATAAGTCCTGGTTTTCCCTTACTTTAGTCCATGGGGGGCTATAGTTTCTGGCACTGGGGGAGAAAAGGCTTTGGATGACCGAAATTCTTTCACAGAACTTTGTTTGGAGGACTTCAAGGAACATTTACTTCAATGGGTCAGGTGTATGAATCAATGCTTTTGGTGAGCTTGGGAGTATTTTTTAAGGCTAATATTATATTTCTTTTGTCAAATATTGTCAATATCACTAATGCAAGTGATAGAGTGAGGTCTCTCACAGGCAAAATTCATTGGCTTTAGTGGTTTCAGTACTATCTGCCCCAAGAAGCTGAACTTTCAGTTTCCATGGCTACCACAGAACGATTAAAAAGTGTCCAAATTGTCCAAAATTTTGGAAATCCATTCCAAATGTGCTGCATTTTAACCTGTGAAAAATTCATAGTTCTAGATTGAAAATAAGTATCCATATAAAAAAAGCCTCAAACTTTCTGAACGCCCCTCGTATGTAGAACTGCTGACATGTCTCGACTGTGACACTTTAGCACTGTCCAGGTTAAAATGTCTAGCCATACTTATGTATAACTGTTACCACAACCTTGGTCCTAAATATGTAAAAAGCTTTGCAAAGAAAGACAGTCATTATGAACTACGAGATGAGCTGAGGGTGGAGTTATACAAGTTTAAGACTAAAACGTATGGTTATAAAACAATACTGTATGCAGGAGCAAAACTCTGGAATTCGCTACCTGTTAGTTAAAAAAAAAGTAATGATATTAATGACTTTAGGAATAATTTGAAATCTTGGAAATGCAAGGTTGTGAATTGTATGTTATGTCAGAGTTACATGTACCATTAATTGTTTTATATATATTGTTATTGCTTGTTCACTTGTTTTATATGCACTTTCGGTGACCAGCCTCTGGCTGATGTTTTTTATTGTATCAAACCGAATTGAAATAAAATTTATCCTTATCCTATCCTTGGCACGGCAACCTCCCAAGCTTGGGTGGTTTGCCTCTGTCAAATGGTCTGTAGACATTGTCTAGGGCGATTGGTCTGCATACGTAGTCTTGGATGGTTAGCCTTTGTAGATGTCTTGTTGATCTGCCGGGAGGAGTTGTTGGCCTGTCAGGATGAATCTGGGCGGAAGTATGGCCGATTACTGCCACCCGCTGGCTTTTGGGTCATCCATCAAGAGTGAGTCATTGTCGTCAAAGTACCCGGAGTCTTCATGAAGATCCATATCTGTCCAGGCCTCTGATACTTCATGGAGACGGCTAGAGATGACTGGCCTCTGGTTGTCTTGTTGAGTTGCTTGCCTTGCTGAGGGGGACGCGAAGCCAAGGAGAGACATTTGCATGTTGTCTAAGTAAGAGGAGGCTGGTCTTTGTCTGCCATGTGGACTGCATACATCAAAGATCTTACTAAGGACAGTGACTTCAGCTTCCGAGAGGGTGGGTGTTTGCAGTTTGTTCTGCCATCGTCTTCATGTCCCATCCATATAGTTGTCACTCTTGTGGTCCCCCAAAGTTGACTGTGCGCATACTTCTTGGTTTGCACAATGTCCTCCGCAGGCAGTAAGCTGCTGAATGGCCTATCTTTGAGCACAGGACCATCGGGATGCATAACCCGATATTGCTGAGAATAATCTGTCAGCAATCGAGGTATAACCTCACCTGGTGAACACCATGGTTCTTTATCAGCTGGTTTTTCCCCTGCTAATGTCCTTGAAGATGGTCTCAGCAAGTCTCTCTGTTCATGTTCAGTTTGTAGCAATGGAGCCATTTGCAAATCTATGAGCTGGTGGTGGTGATGCTTTTGACAGATGGTCATTGAATTATCCGTGGACTTCAGCTGTGATGACAGCTCATGCAGATTCACATGGAATGGCGTCTCAATATGATGGCTGATGTATTTGCCTTCCTTAATGGCAAGTTGCGACAGTTCAAATGACCAGGAGAACTGGGTTGCAGTTTGGCAAACCGGTGGTACAGGGTCAGCCGAATCAGTGAAGCCCGTCCAACACCATGAACTCATTGTAGGGTGCCATCAGCTGCCTAACCTCCCGGACTACCTCTGATGGACCAAGTGGTTGTCGAGGACGCAGCATCGTCTGCTGCATATTGTTCAGATTTGATGCAGGACGCTCTCCTTCAAATGCTGTAGTATGATGAGCTGGTTGCCTGTCCATTCCTGGGATGTTGTCCTTCTCCTTGCTGTCTCCACCATCAATGTCAAGCTGAGTCCAACCACGGTTCAAGGGCGACGTCTGCAGAACTCTTCATCTTTGGCCACAATTTCACAGGATGCTGATTATTAGTCACTGAAATTGTGTCTGGTGGCTGATGGAAGCTGTCACAATCTTGCAGAGTGTTATTATTGAAGGTTAACGGTTGATTGTCATGGGAGCCGATCAATTTGATGATTTCCTTTGTTTGCCGCCTCCCTCCCCTCTCTTCATGAAGGCAGCTCTCTTTAGGGAATATTGCAACAGTAGTGGGCAACATCCCAGGGTCACACATTGATGTCCTGGTGGTGTCGTCAGCTGAAGTGCAGACATCACTGATGGCCGGATGCTCCCCATTGTTGCTTTGGCAGTATTGCATGTTGCTGACACATTGTGATGAAGCCGCCCCACTCCGAGAAAAATTCTCAGAGTTGACTCTGCTCATCACCTGTTTGCTAACAGCATCACTGATACCCTCTGTAGTTGATGGCAGGATTTTATTGTTGTCAGAGATAGCAGATTCTGAAGTGTGGTCCTTTTCCACGGCAGAGCTTGGGAAGTCAGATATTGGAATGTCTGTTCTACTGTGAAAACCATCCTTGTGAGATAACTGCTTGTCTGGCTGGTTCGCCTGCAAAACCCGTTGACAGATGAGTGAAGGGGAGTGCAGTTCAGACAATTGCTGGTTTCGAAGCAGAGACCCTGGTTGACAAATCTTAGTGGATGCTGATGACAAGTGCTCTGGGCAGGGAGTAGGCTCATTCAGTTCGTGCTGAATATTCAAAGCTACAGCATTGCCAGAACTCACACGCTGCACATCTGGAGAACAGTGACTATCATCTGAGAGCTTTGGTTCGGGTATCAGTTGTGGTCTTGACATCTGGGCTTCACTCCTCGGATTTTTCAGGGTGACGACATAAAATCCAACTGCAGCAAACTTCTCAGGCTCAGGATCCAATTTTGCCGACAGAGAATGATCCCTGGAGATTTTAAACTGTCCATCACTGACAACTTGGGATGTGGAATCTGCAGCAATCAAGGAAACAGATGGTATGCCCGCCCTGCTCTGAAGACTAGCCTCAGAGCGGACACTGGCTGCCACTGCATCTTTACTAATCACAGCAGAAGTCTTGGTCTTCATAGATAGTCGTCCGGCAGTTCTCTTCAGTTGTGTAGTTGTCGTCAAATTATTGGCCTCTGTGACATGCTCACCGGGCACAAGGGGTACCTCCACCAATATAGGTGGACAACTCTCCTTATAAGCCACCTTTACATCTATGTCCTTGGCTGGATGTTGCACAGTATCACACTTCTTAGGCAGTTGGTTCAGGCACTCTTCTGACAGTTTGTTGCCAGATGTCTGAGGATGACTTGTGCAGGAGGCCTTAAGGGGTGAATACTCCAAAAGTTGATCAGTAGTCATCTCAAGGCCAATGTCCAGTTTCGGTGCAGCTTTGCCTGACAACCGTACCTGGCCGTCATCATACGTCACGATCGTGGCAGTGTGAGGAAGTTGAGACCGGCGAGAGTCACGTGAGCGACCGGCACTAGACGCCTGCGGAAGTTTGGATCCCCTGGAACCAGATGAACGGCCGGAATTAGGGGTACCATGTTGAGACAGTCTTTCTTGCAGTTGCTGCTTCAGGATGCCCACCTGGGCCTGCACCTTGTCCTGCTCCTTCCTTGCTCTATCGGATTCTTCCCACACCTGCATCCATTCCTTCTTAGCTCTGTCGGATTCTACCTTCGCTCTGTCGGATTCTGCCTTTGCCTGCAACCATTTCTTCTCAGCTCTGTCGGATTCTGCCTTTGCTCGGTCGGACTGTGCCTTCGCATGCAACCATTCCTTCTCTGCCCTCAGTGCGTCCTTCTCTGCTTGCCTGGCTTTATCTATTGCTGCCATTTCCTTCGCCTCGGATTCTATGTACTTTGCCACTGTTTTTACGGCTGTCCTTTCGGCATCTATGGCTTTTAGCTGTTCCTTCGCCCGTTCAAGCTGTTCCCTCAGCTGTTCTATGACCTCCCGACTACTCTTGCTGTGCCTACATGAAGATGATCCTTGTGAAGATTCAGTCGTATGGCGCAGTTGGTTCTCTTGGTTGGCATGCTTCTCGGAGTGATATTGCAGAATGCTCTCACTGTCAGCCGATCCTTTGCTGCTATTGAGCTGAACTGCCGTTTGCCTTCCAGCTCCTCCTCCTTCTACAGTGAAAGCCATCTGCAATTCTTTAATATCCTTCCCATGGTCCATGGTTGAAGCCTGCTAGATGGAGAGGATGAGAGACAATGCAGGGAGCTGGACAGATGCTGACTGTAAGTACACTCCCAAACTGGTCACTGGTGTGACGAGATACAACAGTTCCACACTTGAGCAGAGCAGACGATGTGACAACTAGCTGATGATTACGATGAACTGATTTGACAGATGAAGTTCAAATTGATGGAACTCTCTGTATATAAGAATGGTTTAATCGAACTAGCAGATCAACCTACCTCTTTAAATAAAGATTGGTACAATCAAACCAGCAGATAGCCCTACCTCTTTATATATAAGAAGAGTGATCCAATCAACTAGTGACAGCTGAATATATACAACTGAAAGAGCAGGTAGACATATATTCTTACAAAAGAATTGGTTCAATCAGACAAGCAAGTAGACCAACCTCTTTATATAAGAGTGGTGCAGTCATGCTGACAGATAAACCAAACTCTGTGTGTATGAGTTGTCTAACCAAACTATATTCAGAAGAAGGTGGCGAGGTACCACTGAACCAAAATGACAGCTGGAAGTTTTGTAGACTGATCAGACTGCACAAGCTGAAGATCTGGCAGATTTGGTAGGATCAGCAAGACTCAACCAGAAATGTTAACCTCCCTGTGCACTCTAACAATCTCACAATGAGTCGTGAGTACAGGTGATACAACAATCTGAGAAGTCTCGAGATTTCGTGGAACTTGTAACTGTTCACAAGCAAACCTGGAGACCTCCTCACAAACTCCAACAAGATTTACACTTGTGAGCTATGCGAGTGGTTCACCACTGTTCTGTGATTTGGTAATCCAAACAGTATTGTTGAGGGCTAGACCAACTACAAAATATAACCTATCGGGTAGTTGATATTGGTATTGGAAATTATGAATTAACCAATTCGACAACTTTCAACAACTGGCTAACGATACACGCTGCCCCGCTATAGCAGTCGAATAATTACCAATTGGTCAATTAATAAATTGAATATTTAAATTGTCAGAATTCAAAGTAATAGGAGCACAAATTCCAAATTGCCCGGCGGACTCTGCAAACTTTGCCGCCCAGCCGCTGCAACTAAGTCAATGGCAACCACTTACAAAGTTCTGGCAAATAAATGAAACAATTTAGTAATTACTAAGCTAAGCTATACGGCCTAACTGTTTAATTGATAAACTCAGTGGCTGATCACAATGTTTGTTAAACTATTGCACTATCCAGCAAGATAATCAAATCACTGTGCTAATTGGATGAAGTTATTTAACTTGAAATTATTTGTAGTATTAACCAAGAGCTCAGCTGGTACGTCAAAAGACAACCTCGCAATAGCAACTGGCTAGCACTACTTTGCAGAAAATTGAAAAACAACTGGCTAATAAATTTACACCAAATTTGTTGCAGAAATATTCAAACTTCCAAGTCAACAGGCGGGTACTGCAATCTGCAAACCCAGCACAAGCAACTCACAGTGTCCTTGGACGAAGTCTAGGGTTAAAAAAAATGTACAAAGAATCTGTCGACACAGCGTTTTAGTACGTGGTCTCAGCTTCGATTTGATGTAAAGATCTAAAAAATCTGTTGGGAAAATTTTGAGAAAATTGAAATTTAAAATTTTTAGTTTTTCACACCCTTGTTGCATGAAAAATATCAGTTTTAGAACTATAAAATAGCATTGCAGTGTTGTCGAAATATCACAGCTTATCTAGTTATACATTAGGTTGCTGAATCTGGTGAAAAATTATAATAAAAAGCATTTTATTTCTAATTTTCACATCATTTTCAACATTTAGAGGTGTTGCAAACTCACCGAATCATATGTGTCAAATCAAATATAAACATGGCCATTTCGGCTTTATTATTTCTTTAACTAAAGAAAAGTCACAAATGAACCACCAAGGTGTGAGAAAATGCCTTGTTAAATTCATTAGTGAGATAAATTGAGATTTTTAGCATTTCACCAGTTGATGTTTTTCAAGTGGGATTCACAGAAACATCTGTAAACTTATCGGACAACAAATAGTTGACAAATGTAGGAATACCTACTGTCGGCATCTTCACCACAGCTTTGCATGTACATTGTATTTGACATCCAAGGAAATAATATATTTTGATAGAAGTATTTCTTCAAATCAGCAAAAATAACTCTATGTAAGTGGTCTAAAGGCTGAGATGATCTCTTCCAAGTTTTATTACAATGTTTCTGTCAATATTGAAATGTAGGTAGTGATTTTAATGGTCTTCTGTAGAATTTTATGTGCCTTTTTGACCTGTTTTTGCCAATTGTTAAGATTATTTCTTGAAATCTAACGCTTGCTTACTTCCAAAATTCAGTTGTTCAGTTTTAGCATGCACAGATAAACAATATTAATTATGTGACCATGGAAGAGAGTCTGTTGACTATCAATTCAAAACTTTGTCAATTGCACCAAGGCACGCTATAACTGAACAAATGAATTTTGGAAGTACGTAACCACTAGATTCCATGAAGTAATCTAAACAATTAGCAAAAAAAGATATAAACGAAGCACTCAAAATTCTTCAGAATACCACAAATTGCTACCTTCATTTCAATATTGACAGAAACATTGTAATAAAATTTGGAAGAGATCATCTCAGCCATTAGACCACTTACATAGAGTTATTTTTGCTGATTTGAAGAAATACTTCTATCAAAATATATTATTTCCTTGGATGTCAAATACAATGTACATGCAAAGCTGTGGTGAAGATGCACACTTGCGAGATGCCGACAGTAGGTATTCCTACATGTGTCAACTATTTGTTGTCCGATAAGTTTACAGATGTTTCTGTGAATCCCACTTGAAAAACATTAACTGGTGAAATGCTAAAAATCTCAATTTAGCTCACTAATGAATTTAACAAGGCATTTTCTCACACCTTGGTGGTTCATTTGCGACTTTTCTTTAGTTAAAGAAATAATAAAGCCGAAATGGCCATGTTTATATTTGATTTGACACATTATATGATTCGGTGAGTTTGCAACACCTCTAAATGTTGAAAATGATGTGAAAATTAGAAATAGAATGCTTTTTATTATAATTTTTCACCAGATTCAGCAACCTAATGTATAACTAGATAAGCTGTGATATTTCGACAACACTGCAATGCTATTTTATAGTTCTAAAACTGATATTTTTCATGCAACAAGGGTGTGAAAAACTAAAAATTTTAAATTTCAATTTTCTCAAATTTTCCCAACAGATTTTTTAGATCTTTACATCAAATCGAAGCTGAGACCACGTACTAAAACGCTGTGTCGACAGATTCTTTGTACATTTTTTTTAACCCTAGACTTCGTTCAAGGACACTGTGAACTCAAATGTTCAAAACTGCCACAAAATAACATGTCTGAATAAGTGTATAATTGATTGTAACTACACAATAATAACACCAGTTTAATTTAATTAGATGTAATCGGTCAATAATTGGAGCCCTGACCTCTCTCCCCTTCGCAAAAAGGAGATGGTACAAGAAACCAAAAATATTCCAAATTACAACTAAATTTATGGGAATACACCCCAATCTAACTAGATGAAAATAGTTAATGAATGGAACCCTAACCTCTCTCCCTTCCAAGAAAAGGAAATGGTACAGGGAACCAGAAAAAAAATTAACTAATTCTGAAGTCCCAAAAAATTAAAAAATTGTATAAGTTGTCCTAAAATTTTAAAGGACAAACTAGACCCCAAAAATAAATGAAAATTAATTAAACAGAGGACTATTAAAAAAAATAAAAGCCTACCCTAATAATTAATTAAATATTTGAGAAAATTTTCTACAAAAGCAATATGGCTGCTCTGCTGTCAAATTTTTGACAGTCTTGCAGACACTCACATGTAACACACAAAAATAAGCTCTATCAAGCGTAAGACGCAAGTGTCTGCCTAATTCACTTGCTTAAATTTTCATGTGAAATATACTATACACACAAACACAAGGCTTAAAGCTTTATCAAGCGTGAGACACAAATGACTAGCCTAATCCACTTGCTTAAGTGTTTGTGTGAAAACAGTAACTGTCAAAATATAGCTAACTTAAATTTAAGTAAGCCCTTAATCCCACCCAAAAATTGGTAGAATAGTTAAAGTAAATATTAAATGTTAAATAAACTAAGTAATGGTCTGCCCTTCAACAAACCGTTGAATATCTCAACAGTATGTCTAATTTCAAGACAAACTGAATAAATACCAGCCTTGATCTTTGTAGTCCAATGGCTGGGCTCAGGAGTTCTCCAATGTGCAGTGTCGGTCTTCACTTTGCAGAGTCAAACTGCTGTTTATACAGCATGACAATTTCTCAAGCGTCAATGTCAAAATGTCCCAGGCCGAAGAATGAATCCAGGTACCAAGCACTTCTGTACACCAATGTAGTAAATGAGAGAGAAGCAAAGACACAGGTCTGACACATACACAATCTGAGACTCAAGAGAACGTCCCTCAGTTGGCACTGAGCTTTTATGCAGTCAAGTGTGACACTGGCATCTCCTGGTGGCAGGTGACATGGATCCCTCTGGTGGGGCTGTACAGCGCTCCTGGTGGGCTTAAATGCCGTGATTCACCACAGATGATATGTGTATGCAATTTCATTGCTGTATATGCAAAAGTGGCCAAATTTTGGCTCGGATATGAAAAAATTATTTTTTATTTTTTATCAATATTGCAAAAAGTATGGAATATCTCATAATCAGACCATGCAAAGGCGAAACCGGACCATATAACCCATATGTACCAAACTTGATCCATGGACATGCAATTGTGACTGAGTGGCAACTCAAAAACAGAAAATGTTTGAAATATTTATCCATCAGACCTTTCAAAAGGCACAACTAGACCCCTGTAGGCAGTGGCGTAGCTATGGGGGGGGGGGGGGTCTGGGGGGCCAGGGCTCACCCAAATGGATAGGTGGCCCCCCCATTTCAGATTTCAAAAATTTGAAGAATAATTAGAGCAAAACGACGTCCGTCTTCGTGGCATGAGCTTGCGCACTCACTTATAAATACCCGATTCTCACTGGAGTGACAGCTGACCCTTAGAAAATGTAACAACAGTTACTTTTGACTTTGTTCGGAAATATCTAGCGATAGGCATAATCATGCAAGTACATTTTAGGGAGTCAGCGACCTTTTTCCCAAATTTCAATGTCCAGATAAGACTTTATTTTAAAAAATCTCTTGGTAACAAACGATTTTAGTTACCTTTATTTTATCATCTGCCCCAATTTTTTAGCGTTTCTGTCTCAATGTTTCCCTAATTTTGGAGGTAGGGACTGCATTTGACACAATTGATCACAATATTCTGCTAGAAAGACTGCATAACAGATATGGTGTACAAAGTGCAGCTCTAAGGTGGTTCAAATCCTACATCTCTGAAAGAACGTAGTCTGTGGTGATAAATGAACATACATCAAGTAAACTTCCACTAAGTTTTGGAGTTCCTCAAGGCTCCAAACTCGGACCAATCTTATTTAACTCCTATGTTGCTCCAGTCAGTGAAGTTGCACAAAGAAATCAAGTACAGGATCAGAAGTATGCTGATGATGAGCAACTTATTCTATCTTTCAAACCAACCTTTTTAGGTCAAGAACATGCAAAACAGAAAATGGAAAATTGCATTGCTGAAATCCGAAATTTCCTGCATGACAACAAGCTGTGTAATAATGGAGAAAAAACTGAACTTCTTCTGATTGGAGCACCAAACCAACTGAAGAAACTTCAAGTGACATCTATCAATGTAGACAATGTTGAAATCAAAACTGCAGACCATGTCCGCAACTTAGGAGTGCTGTTTGACAAAAATATGGCCATGGAGAAGCAAGTAAACAAAATGTGCCGTAGTGCATATTTCAACTTGAGAAATTTATCAAAACTTCGAAAGAATCTTGACAAGGAAATAGTTAAAACTGCTGTCAATGCTCTTGTCACCCCCCATTTGGACTACGGGAATGGACTGTTGTATGGGACAACCAGCCGATTGTTAAATAAACTTCAGGTTGCTCAAAATTCAGCAGTTCGACTAATTGAGGGACTGAAGAAACATGACAGTGTTAGCAAAAGTAGGAAAAAACTGCACTGGCTACCAATTTTGGCAAGAATTCAATTTAAATTGATGACAACTACATGGAAGGCAGTGAATAATCAAGCACCACAATATATTCAAGGACTGGTTCAAGTCAAATCTCAACAGGAACATAACAAGTTTGAAGATAGAGCATTTTCCTATGCACCACCAAAACTCTGGAATAGTTTGCCTGAAAAAGTGAGAACAGCACAAACATTAGAAAGCTTCAAGAAGAATCTAAAAACCCATTTGTTCCAGAATTCCTACAAGTGATTTGATCTGAAAAAGCGCTGATGAGCAGTTTACTGAAATTAGCGCTATATAAATCTATATTATTATTATATATTATATTATAGGGACACCCTCTGGTGCGCCTTTGTATCTAGCAGCACCATTAAGGAAATATTCCATTGCAATTTCTAAGCTAATGAAATATTGCAACTTTTGCAATTTTCTAAACGGGAATGATTTGTACAAAGTGCCAAATTTTTTGTGTGTTCCAAGAAATTTCCCTACATCACTATACAATTAATTGCATGTTTAAAGCAGCAATGGAGTAAAATTATTTAGTAGCTACTTTTAAAATCATTTGTACATGTAGGCCTATATCATTGTTTGCCGTTAACATAGACACAACAACAAAATGTTATCATGATTTTTATCAATTTTCGCACTTTTAAAGCAGTGCCTATACTGCCTCTTCTAATAGAAGAACAAAATATGTAACACCAGGAACATTCTTCAGTTTTATTATTGTGATAAAGTTTGTTTACACTCATTATGAAAGAGTTTGACATTTAGGGGGATTGACATGTACATGTATAATTATAATTATGTACTTAAAAAGTATTATCACATGTGTTAGATTATAGATTACGCACTGAATGTTTTAAAAAAAGACTTATTATTATCAACAGAGGTTTTTTTAGCTAGTGCAATCTAAGTGTATGAAACACTCTGCAGGTACCGATGATTATCTTGAATATCTTCTGGAAATATTATGTCACGGCCCATTCTAGTTAGTTTGATTATGATGACAATTCTTAAATATCATCTACAGCAGGTCTATTTAACAGTATGAAAAATATCACGTTAAAAGTCTTTTCTCTCTAAAAAAATAATCGTGAAGGACTATCTATTTTTTTAACATATCTATATAAATTTAAAAGTAAATCCAGTTAGTGTTGGCCCGGATGTAAGAGGGTCAATTTTGCGACGTCTTTGAAAAGAGGGCTTGTATTGCAGCATCAATTTTTACCCATGTATTACCCCAAAAATGCTGCAAAAGGTGGGCCCCCCCCCGGGTTCAAACCCTGGCCCCCCCTTGGCCCCCCCTTGGCCCCCCCCCCCACTCTTGGATTCCTAGCTACACCACTGCCTGTAGGCCATGTATGTGTACCAAACTACATCCATTTACATGCAGTAGTGATCTGAAAAAAGAAAAGAAAATTAAATTGAAAGTTTTGCCATATTGATGTAATTTCATCAACAATGGAAATATCTAGATGGCCTATTGCAAAAAGAAGGTGTCATAATGTTTGTGATCTATCACTCACTTAAAAATATCTTAAGATACTTCATAAACTATTGTCATCATCTAGACCTTTTTTAAAATTGAAAACCTTTAATGCACAATAGAAAATGACATTTCTGACAATATTATTTTGAAGGAAGAAATTGGGAAGATATACATTTCTCGCCTTTAAGCAGAATATTTTTACTGAGGCATTACAAACTCAATAGGGCCTACATATTAAGATGTCACAAGCCAAATCATTTTTTTAAGTCAAAAATTTGTACCGAAAATATCTTGCTGGGTGATTTAGCGTACATATTTATTAATCCTTATGACAATTAAATGACTTTATTATGTTAAACATTACAAACCAAGCCAAACATTTTGTCAACCACTGAAGTTACTGTTCATGTACAATAAATATACTACATTTTTACCTGATGCAGTAAATTAAATTTTATTATCACTCAGCATTACTGATAAATCAAAGTATTTCAATAGAAAAATAATAATTTTTTTTCTGTTCTTTGAAAAGCATGTTTCCATTTCCCAGTTCTCCCGGACTCAGATTTTAGCAATTACAAAAATGTAACGGCACTTATTTGGCATTTGATACAGGTACAGAAGAATTGAAGAAAAGATCCAAGATTTGACCAAGTTGAACATTGAACAAGAGACCAAGGAGATTTTGGAAATCTTGAATGAAGGTGAAATTCTTTATCCTGTGTGTGGACCTTCCATTATGAACAAGCTGCTTGTTAAAACAGATGAGTTATATCAGGAACCGGCTTTTGCAAAGTTGGTCAAGGTGAGTCTTGTGATATGCTTCTTTATATATATATATGTAAGATATTTAGTGCTTATGAGCTGTCTTTGAGAAATTCAAGTGGAGGTATGGTCATAGGCCTCTTCAGTTTTTCTATTCCTGTAAGGCTGGTTCTCACAGGGGCAAATTATATGCAAAATCTTAAGATAGGCAATGACTTTGGTCTCTTCAGTTGCTGTGTTGATGCATATAGTAAATATGTGCAAAAATAAATAAAGTGAAATCCAATCTGCATTGCTCACAATCACTTTGACAATACATTCCAAGTCTATAGATTATACATATATATGTGATATATGGCGAGATATATCATGGTAAATATTGAAGGATTTATCAGCGAGTATGGTATAAATATATATATATATATATATATATATATATTTATACCATACTCGCTGATAAATCCTTCAATATTTACCATGATATATCTCGCCATATATCACATATATTTAGTGGTCATGTGACAAGTGGTGATGTCACAAAGCACAAAAACTGAATCAGGCAATCAGAAGCCAGCATTTGAATCATGACGTCATGACAGATGCCATTGAGCCTCACTCTGGAGTTTACAGGAGCTTTTGTAGCTTGAACATAATTTAAGTTATCGACACTAGAATATCGATTTTAAAAAAAGTTGTTAATTTTTTTTAATAAAGAAAAATTTTACGAACATTTTCGTATCTCTGGTAATAAAATAGAGACATTTTTAGTAAATCGGTCTTCATTTCCAAACACATGATAACAAAATAATCCTCTGAAACAGCGAAAAATGGTATAAATCAGTTATACCAAAGGCATATTTGTGGTATACGGGATATATACAGCCTCGGTGGTAAATATAATATATATATATATAGTAGTTATACCATGGGCATATGTGGTATACGGAGATATATACAGCCGAGGTGGTAAATATAACCCGAGGGCGTAGCCCGAGGGTTATATTTACCACCTCGGCTGTATATATCCCGTATACCACAAATATGCCTTTGGTATAACTGATTTATACCATTATTCACTGTTTCAGAGGATTATTTTGTTATCATGTGTTTGGAGATAAAGACCAATTTACTAAAAATGTCTTTATTTTATTACCAAAGATACCAAAATGGTCATAAAATTTTTCTTTATTTAACAAAATTAACAACTTATTTTTTAAATCAATATTCCAGAGTCAATAACTTAAATTATGTTCAAGCTACAAAAGCTCTTGTAAACTCCAGAGTGAGGCTCAATGGCATCTGTCATGACGTCATGATTCAAATGCTGGCTTCTGATTGGCTGATTCAGTGTTTGTGCATTGTGACATCACCACTTGTCAAGTGACCACTAAATATATGTGATATATGGCGATATATATCATGGTAAATATTGAAGGATTTATCAGCGAGTATGGTATAAATATATATATATATATCAATTTATTCCTGTATGGTTATGTTTACTGTCATTGTGATCTATATACAGTTCAAATCAGCCAAATCGGATGATTATTAGCTGAGATATCATGCAAAATCTTATGAAAATGTGCTGAAAATGCATGATTTTAGCGTGACATCCTCAAAAATGCTTTATTCTTGCCCATGAACCAAAAATAACACACTCATTTATCATCAATGTTGTATTCCAAAGCATTTATGCACTTTTTCTACTGGGTGCAAGAGTGTTTTGACCCGTCAATACCTAAAATTAGGCATAGAAAGAATTGAGCAAAACGAATGACCCAAATGAAGCACTTGTGTTTGTTCCGTTGTGGAACATTTGCTTTCTCTTTCTTTTAGAAAGATTGCTGTCCGTTCAATTGAAGAACATTTACCGTTTGTTCCTTAGAGGAACATTTGGTGTCAGTTCAGTTGAAGAACATTTGCTGTTTATTGGAAAGATATTTGCTTTCCATTCCGTTAAAGAACATTTGCCGTCTGCTCGATAGAAGAACATTTACTGTCTGCTCTTTCGAAGAGCATTTTCTGTCTGCTCCTTTGAAGAGGATTTATTTTCTGTTCCTTGTTGTGTGTCGTGAAGTGGGCCCCTAAAAATGGTGGTTTGTGACACTGCAAAAATTTGTCATTCAACTCTCCACTTCTCAAGGTCTAGAGGGCCCATATTTGTGGTTGTAGTCTCCTATTGTTGCTCTGAAAGTTCTCTTTAATTCAACCACAGCTTTATTTAAATTGATGGTATTTACTTGAAGATGACATTTATATCTAGAATGTGTATTTAGAGACAGTTAGGTACGTTGGAGAATTTATGGAACTTTAGAATACTGACATTTATGGTGTATTAAATAGTTCACTCCTTACAGAGTGTTACATAATAGATCAATTAAAATTATTTTTCATATAGACATCTCACCTACCACTCTTTATCTTTATCAAAGTGGAAGGCTGTAAAGTCGATTAAATTAATGATCATGAAATGTCACTCATAAGCCATAGTTATCACTATTGAACCATTTGTACATAAGCAACAGCTGAAACTTTCACCTCCTGTATTTGATACTTATTTTACATAAAATAACTAAATAATTGACCAAAAAACTTGACAATCAACACTACTACACCTCAACCGAAGCCAATAACAAAATTTCAATTAAAGGTAGTAGACTAACAACTGACATACAGAAGAACTTGACATGTCTATCATCAGAAAGCTTCACAAGAACAATCAAGAGATACCTTATTTCCAGGTACAACAGCAATGATTTTAAATAAGTTAATTGATTAACTGATTTTGAATAGATTAATGACAGTACTAAATCACACAACAATAACAATGAAGTGCTTATCACCATGAAATTATAAAGGAACATGTTCTTATCTACATTTTCATTAAATTATTGCTATTTTGTAATCTCAGACCCAGCCACATCAGCCTCGGTTTATTGGGGCCTACACTGCGAAGTAAATTAGCAACCATATGACAATTTCTGAGGGATTTTGAATTGATTGTTAATTTTTTCTGCGCTTTTTTCAGTCTCTACATCTCAATTGCAAGGGAAGTGCATTGCCATGGGAAGATCTGACACAAATGGTTTGGAGGCTATTAAGATTTGGGTCAGTCAATGAATCTGGACAACATGGCGCTATTTTGATCACTAGCAACTCAATTGCAACAGAAGTTATCGCTAAACTAAAGGTACACCTTTTTTAAATAACAGTTACACATCACCAAGATACAATACCATTGGAAAAACCAGGATCTAACAGACAATTTTGCATGTTGGCACCCTGCTAAGGAATAACACTGTTAACAACAGTAAACAAACAATCAGATTAATAGTTATTTTGCAAAACTCACAAGCAAAAAGATATCATAGAAGAAGCAACTGATGCCAAAGTCAGTTAGACACCTCTTTGTCGGGTTCTAACATGCATTTTTGTCAGTTAGATGCCGAATGGAGGGAGTGCATGTTAGAACCCTCCAAATTGGTATCTAACTAATTCAAATTCTCGTTGAAGTAGACTTCTCCTTAGCCTTTTTCTGCTTGTTTGCTTGCACATTCGTGGTAGATGCCTACTCAAGTGAGACTGATACCTGAAAAAGTGGTGAATGATTTTGTGTTTATTGAATGGGACTAAAATTTGTTATCACACATTTCATTGTTTTTGACAGTGTTTCATAGTTGATGTTTGAATTAGATAATTTGATACTGAGCTTCTGTATGTTATTGGTATGCACCATACATCACCTGAATACGGCATGTCATGATTTATAAACCAATTTTGAGTAACTATACTGATTTAAATGCCAAATTTGAAGTCAAAATATCATCAAAATAACAACGCCCGGGACCAAGCTAAAGCAGATCAAGAACAAAAATCTGTCTGAAAACCCAAAGCAAAAAAATTGTGAAGTCAATTTCAATGCAATCTCATGTGGACATCTAAATCCATATACCATGTGGGCAGCAGCACAATGCAAGGGCCAGAGAACATGATAGGTAATACGTTATTAAGTTTGGCAGAACATATTAACAGATCCATTCTGTATACTTTTTATTGACCTATTCTGTACAATCCAGGAAGATCACAATTTTAAGTTGGAAAAACGTGAAACACATGAGGGAAAGAAAAATGAATGCTCTAAGCAAAATGGCATTCATCTGATGTGGTATTTTATACAACAATGCATTGTTAGAAGCATTATATGTAATAAGCTTTCATTCTTATTCTATATTCCAGATCTTCACACATTTGGACAATACGCTATGCACAGGGTAATTGTTACATGTTGTATAGTTATTGCACAGTGAAGAGCATGATGTTAGTGTTCATGGCACTGAGATGACCGACATTGCATGAGGGTACAGTGTGATAGACATTCTTCTCCTTATTTAACTTTATGCTGTGGCCATTGAGCTCGTAGACATTGAAAAGACCTTATCAGTTTGTAGTATTTTTGGACTTTATTATCTGGACGGAGTCCAGATACTGTTTGTCTACACTACTACTTCTGTCAGGCTTGACCTCCTGTCAGCTGTGCCAGCATTAAACATGACATATAGTGGTTTACTCCACTCAGTTGCTATTTCACCCTCCACCTCTGCACACATGCCATCCTTAGCAGAGTGGTTGGAGGCCCAAATTGGGGCTGTGACTGCCCCCGCTCTGCAACCTCACAAATTGTATATCAAATCGATCCTTATGACCTGAAGTTTTAAAAAAACCCGTCTGACGTTGAAAAATTAACGTGGCACTTTGCCGTCTCAGGGGTCAAAGGTCATGACCTCCTTAGAAAAATGCCAAGTTTCAAGCACGGACATGAAATTCACTTTACAGGCTCTCCTGACTGATCTGATTCAGATATAGAGGCGTATGATACATCAAATGAAAGGTCACATTATGCTCAATAATTTGATTACAGCCACTTGACCTTTGACCTCATTTGCATATCGCAGGAGTCATAAATAGGTCAAAAATCAGTAAAAAATTACCTAATTTTTTCAAATAGAAAGAAAGAAAGTTTCCCTACTATGTTATTATCACAGGTCCAACCCCTAAATTTCATATGCACACATCACAGGACACTGTGATGCAAATTTATGCAAATTTATTCACCATAGGTCACAACAAGGTCAATGGTCACATAACTCAAACATAGCTCCCGTATTTCTCAAAATTTCAACAGAAATGCATTATTTCAGGCCCATTGTGTCATAGGCAATTTGTAAATGGTCTTATTGTACATCATGTGAAAGGTCTCAATGAGTACAATAATTTTGTGATACTCAATTGATCTTTGACCTCATTTGCATATCGCAGAAGTCATAAATAGGTAAAAAATCAGTATAAAATTACCTACCTTTTTCAAATGGAAAAAAAGAAAGTTTCCCTACTATGTTATCTTCATAGATGCAGCCCCTAAATTTCATGTGCATGCATCACAGGACATTGTCATGAAAATTATGCAAATTTATTCATATTTCCATAGGTCACAATAAGGTCAAAGGTCACATAACCCAAACATATAGCTCCCATATTTCTCAAAATTTCCGCAGGAATGCTTCTTTTCAGGCTGATTGTGTCATAGGCACTTTGTACTTGGTCATATTGTACACCATATGAAGGTCTCAATTAGCACAATAATTTGGTGATACTCCAAATTACTCCATTGACCTTTGACCTCATTTGAATATTACAGGTGTCATAAATGGGTCGAAAATCACTAATCACTTACCAATTTCTTTCAACTTGTGTAAGAAAAAAAGTTTCCCTTCTATGTTTTTTTTCATAGATTGTACCCCTAAATTCCAATTGCATTCTTTACAGGACAT
Organism: Platynereis dumerilii; assembly: GCA_026936325.1. Classification (NCBI taxonomy): domain Eukaryota; kingdom Metazoa; phylum Annelida; class Polychaeta; order Phyllodocida; family Nereididae; genus Platynereis; species Platynereis dumerilii. The sequence continues at coordinate 146,016 of JAPTHN010000195.1, read as the reverse complement.
TGTGATACAAATTTATGCTAATTTATTCAACATAGGTCACAACAAGGTCAAAGGTCACATAACCCAAACATAGCTCCCATCTTTCTCAAAATTTCAGCAGAATTGTATTATTTCAGGCCCATGGTGTCATATGCATCTCCTGTACGGACTTGTACACCAAATGAAAGGAATCAATGGGTACTATAATTTGGTGATGCTCAATTGACCCGTCCTGTGACACTAATCTTTGTTGAATGACAGTATGGTATGAGACCGGCAGCATCCCTAGTCGTTCGTTGCTGAGGATGTCCTGTGATATCTATCTTTGTTGAATGACAGTGTGGTATGAAACCACTACCGTCCTGGCATACTTAGCTTTGTTGAATGACAGTATTTTCTGAAATGGCACAGTTTGTATTAATCAAGTGCCAACGTTTTGGGTTGTCTATAGTTGACATGACTTTGTGATACATCTTAATCGATTTGACGTCAAATAGAACTGTTTGTTTATTATTCAAGTGCTGGCATATCTTGCACATCTGGTTGCTTATTACTGAGATGTTTTTTTTTAATACAAATACAATGAAATGGAACTGTTGTATTATCAAAGTGCCAGCATATCTGGTCGTTCATTGTTGATATGATTTTGTCATACAACTTAGTTGATGTGAATAGCACTGTTTGTTGTGTTATCCAAATGATAGTATCTGGTTGTTTATTGTTCTGATGATTCGTTGGTAAAACTTAATGGCACTGTTTGTTGTATTATCCAATTGCCAGCTTATCTTGCATATCTGATTGTTTGTTATTGATATATTTTTGTGATACAACGAGATGTAACACGAAATGGCACTGTTGGTTGTTTTATCCAAGTGCCAGAATATCTTGGATATCTAGTTGTTTGTTATTAATATATTTTTGCGATACAACTTAATGTAACATGAAATGGCACTATTATCCAAGTGCTAGATTTGTTGGTTGTCTGTTGCTGAGATGATTTTGTGATGCAACTTGCAGTATTATGATAACTGCAACATATCTGGTCTTTTGTTATTGATATATTTTTGTGATACAACTTAATGTAACATGAAATGGCACTGTTTGTTGTATTATGGTTGCCTATTGCTGAGATGTTTTTGTGATACAACTTAATGCAGTATCGAATCGCATTGTCTGTTGTATTATCCAAGTGCCAGCATATCTAGCGTATCTGGTTGTTTGGTATCGAAATATTTTTGTGACATAACTTAATGTCACATGAAATGGCACTGTTTGTTGTATTATCCAAGTGCCAGCATGGTTGCCTATTGCTGAAATGTTTTTGTTATACAACTTAATGTAACATCATGTTACTAACATGCAATGGCACTGTTTGTGGTAGTTCCCCTGTTGCCTAATTGGTAAGTGCACTTGTCAACTCACTTTAGTTCGAGCCCATGGGACATTAAATAGAGGCGGGTTGAATCCAGTATTCTATACTGGGGCAACTGAAAGACCCTGGGCATCCCTGAATTAATAGGGTATGTGCCAGGCTCACAGTCTTCTCTTCTCATCTCATCATCATACGGCGGTCGCCTGCCTCGATATATCCCACTAAGACGCTGCAGAGGCGTAAAACACAAACAAACAAACAAACAAAGAAACACTGTTTGTGGTAGCATATTTGGTTGTATATTGAAGTACCATAGTACGAAATAGAAAAGATGATGTTATTGTTTTTACTTGATGAGCAATTGCGCATATTACGAAGCCTTGAAGTTAAACTGCTCTTAAATCTCTAAGGAAATCTCAAAAACAAATTCTACCTGAAATTTCAGGAAGTATGTGCTGTCTTTGTTTATCCTGTAATAAACTTTTGTAATAACAGCCATGGAAACCCTGATTCATATTTTTATCAAGCAATATGCCAATACCATCAAAGATATAATTCATGCGTAAAAATATTATATGTTATTATATTTAAGTCAAAATTAGTAGTATGACAATTTTATAGGTAAAAAATGTTCAAAAGAATCACAGTGCTCATTTTAAAAAAAAGAAAGGCAGATTTACCAAATTTACTGATTCTTGCGATTTGCAGACTGGGGTATACCGTCAATCTTTCACCTGTTGTACAAGAAACCAAGGCAGAAAAAGAATACATGTGACATGAAGGGCCTGAAAAATAAGCATTTCTGTTTAGATTTAGGGAAATACCGGGTAATTTTTGGGTCATGCGACCTTTGACCTTGGTATGACATATACTGAAAAAATTAGCTAAATTTTAGGCGACAACATAACATAAGTATGCGCACAAATCTTAGGTGTAAGATCTATGAAAATAATGTAGCATTCGTGGCTTTTGAAATTTTTATCACTCTTGTAATATGCAAATAATATCAATTGTCAAATGAGTATTATCAAGTAATTATAGAATTTATCTAAACCTTTCTTTTGGTGTACAACAAGTTCGTTCAGAAAATGGATATGGCACAATGGGCCTGAAATATTGCATTCCTGGTCAGATTTAAAGAAATCCGGGAGTTATGGTAACACAGGAAAGTTATTCTAAACAAAGTAGGTATGGGCAGGGGCGTAGCCAGAAACCAGGCAAGGGGGGGGTTTTGTTCCAGATGGCCTTGGCGAGGCCCGTAGGGCCAAAGAGTATTCGGCGGGTTTGGGGGCCGCTTTAGGCCCCCAAAAGCCAAGGATTTTATGTTGCTGGATATTGATTCTGACCAATTATAGGGCTATTATTCTTTCAAGGAAGGTCTGGTATAAAAAGCTAAAAATGCTGTTTTTCAAAAGAAACCTTTCTGTAAGTTATCATAAAACAAACTATTTGAGAATCCCTTCTCCCCCTTACTCTGCGCCATGATCAGGATACGGCAAAAGAGTTCAATAATGAAAAAAGAAGGAGTCAAAGAAATATTTCAAATTTTTTGTAAAATCTGCGCTCTTTTCCCGTAAATATGGGCCTGACGTTGAGGAAAAGCCCTAGAATAAACTTTTGTGACGAAAAATATATTTTAGAATTGTATTTTTGCATCAAGTTCACATAGTTTTATCACTTGGGAGGACTTACTTTTAAATGTCTGATAAATTTGACTTTAGTTTTGGGCCAAAGGGGGGGGTTTCTGACCCCCATATCTCCCCCCTTGGCTACGCCCCTGGATATGGGAGATACATTTGGGTCATGTGACTTCTGACAGTTGTGTGACCAATATCAAATAAATTTGCATAAATATAAGTCACAGCATTCCGTGTTTAATGTGCATCAATTTAGGAGGTAAGGTCTATGAAAAATGACATGGTCGGAGAAACTTCCCTTCTTCAAATTGGAAAAAAATTTTTTTTGAGACTTTTTACCTATTTCTAACTTCTGTAATATGCAAATGAGGTCAAAGGTTAAGTGAGCATCATTCAATTATAGTACTCATTGACACCTTTCATTTGGTGTTTGACAAGTCCATACAGGAAATGCATAATTGTGACATCATGGGCCTGAAATAATGCACTTCTGCTGAAATTTAGAGAAATATAGGAGCTATGGTTGTGTTATGTGACCTTTGACCTTGCTGTGACCTATGTTGAATAAATTTGCATAGATTTGTATCACAATGACCTGTGATGCATGCACATGAAATTGAGGGGCTAAAATCTATCAAAACAACCTTTAAAAATGGACACTGTGCTCCTTACAAATTGAAAAAAATTGGTAAATAATTAGTGATTTTCGACCAATTTATGACTCCTGTAATATGCAAATGAGGTCAAATGTCAATTAGGTATCACCAAATTATTGTGCTAATTGAGACCCTTCATATGGTGCATAATATGACCAAGTACGAAATACCTATGACACAATCGGCCTGAAATAATGCATTCCTGCGGAAATTTTGAGAAATATGGGAGCTATGTTTGGGTTATGTGACCTTTGACCTTATTATGACCTATGGAAATATATGAATAAATTTGCATAATTTTCATGACAATGTCCTTTGATGCATGCACATGAAATTTAGGGGCTGCATATATGAAAATAACATAGTAGGGAAACTTCCTTTCTTTCCATTTAAGAAAAAGTGGCTAATTTTTTTGTTATTTTGACCTATCTATGACTCCTGTAACATGCAAATGAGGTCAAAGGTCAATTGGGTATCACCAAATTATTGTGCTAATTGAGACCCTTCATACCGTGTACAATATGACCCAGTACAAAATGCCTATGACACAGTCTTCCTGAAATAATGCATATCTGCGGAAATTTTGAGAAATATGGGAGCTATGTTTGGGTTATGTGACCTTTGACCTTATTGTGACCTATGGAAATATATGAATAAATTTGCATAATTTTCATGACAATGTCCTGTGATGCATGCACATGAAATTTAGGGGCTGCATCTATGAAAATAACATAGTAGGGAAACTTTCTTTTTTTCCATTTGAAAAAAGTAGGTAATTTTATACTGATTTTTTACCTATTTATGACTTCTGCGATATGCAAATGAGGTCAAAGGTCAAATGAGTATCACCAAATTATTGTTCTTATTGAGACCCTTCATATGGTGTACAATATGACCAAGTGCAAAATGCCTATGACACCATGGGTCTGATATAATACATTTCTGCTGAAATTTTGGGCATTATGGGAGCTTTCTTTGAGTTGTGTGACCTTTGACCTTGTTGTGACCTATGGTGAATAAATTTGCATAAATTTGCATCACAATGTCCCGTGATGCATGCACATGAAATCTAGGGGTTGGACCTATGAAAATAACGTAGTAGGGAAACTTTCTTTCTTTCCATTTGAAAAAATTAGGTAATTTTTTGCTGATTTTTGACCTATTTATGACTCCTGCAATATGTAAATGAGGTCAAAGGTCAAGTGGCTGTAATCAAGTTATTGAGCTCAATGTGACCTTTCATTTGATGTATCATACGCCTCTGTATCTAAAATAGATCACACAGGAGAGCCTGTAAAGTGAATTTCATGACTGTGCTTGAAAATCGGCATTTTTCTATGGAGGTCATGACCTTTGACCCCTGAGACGGCAAAGTGCCACGTTAATTTTTCAACGTCAGACGGGCTTTTTTAAAACTTTGGGTCATAAGGATCGATTTGATATACAATTTGTGAGGTTGCAGAGCGGGGGCAGTAACGACGAAAACTAAGCCACTTTTTGACCTCCTGCCACTCTGCTACCTTATGCGTCAGAGTGATGCAATTAGATTAAATACACCAACACAATTATTGAACATTATATTGTTCATGATATCATAAAAGTGACACAACCGGTAATTAGCAATGACGGCTATGCTACAGTTCACTGCACATGGGTGTCTGGGGCCTCTGGGCCCTTGCTAATTGGATTGAACTGTGAAGTGCTATCAGGTTGATTGCCATTTGTTGATTCATTGAAGCAACCAACAGTTGTCAAAAGTTGTCAAATAGCTCAGCAGTAGGCCTATTTACAAGTATTCCTTTTATACTTATATTTTTCATTTCACTAATATAAAGAATATTTTGTGTGTAACCAAATACAGCTAATGAATTATGATTACCTCGGGGGGTCACCTCGGGGGTCACCGGGGGGGGTCGCCTCGGGGGTCACCTCGGGGGGTCACCTCGGGGGTCACCTCGGGGGGTCACCTCGGGGGGTCACCTTGGGGGGTCACCTTGGGGGTTCACCTCGGGGGTTCACCTCGGGGGGTGAGTGCTGAATACTTGGCCTAGATCTGCTGCCAAATCTAAATGTCATCAATGGCACTTCCAAGAAAGTGCCTGATAAGTGCAATATATCCGTTTGCTTAGAGATTACACTTGTTTTGTCAATAATATACACTCATGTGCCAAAATTGTGCCATTGCAAAAAATGCATCATGATATTACTCTACATAACTCCGTATTAACACGACTTGTCAAGCCCTACTAACTTTCATCTCTCCCAATTCAACATAAGTATCAATCAAAACACTTTTGTGCGTTGCTGCATGTCTAGCAAAATATGCATTTCTCCCTCTCAAGGCAACTTAGGGCTAACGCCCTCATAAAATGGGACCCCTGCTACTATAATTCAGCATACCAAACGACTAGCCCTAGCTTGTTTTACAATGGTCAGGTCGATTATCACTGTCCAGATATGCAAATTCCAATTTGCCTTCTAGTTTTACCTGTAATAGATAGACACCAAGATAAAAACAGACATTGCAGATAATATGACAAGATGATAGAGTTTTTTTTAGAGTTCCAAAATTGATACCAGAATATACAGATATTTCTATGTATGTCGCATTTTGACTCTCTATATTTTTTCTCTACACACCATATTGAACTTAATTTTTTTATATTTTGCAGAATTTTGCATGGATACATCTCTGATTGCAATATTCAGACTGAATGGAATACAGATTTTTTGGGTTTATTGACATTCCTAACAAGAGAACGAGCAGATCCTTTTGTTCCTGTGTTGCAAGGAGGCAAAAATCTTGCTACAGCTTACACTCAGTTTCTGACAAAATTCAGTTCACATTTGTCAGAGACATTGATGGCTTCAGTCACAACATTTTTGGAAGAAGTATTCAAGAAGTGGGAAGTGTCAGATGCTAAAGGGAGCATCCTGAACGAAGTCGTCAAGAATCTTCCAAATGACATAATTGAAGGTGGATCCAGTCATCTCTCCTCTATCAAGGGGCTCATTGTGAGAAATTGTCTTGAAATAGTGAAAACTAATCCAGCCCTTTGTTATGATGTGGATGGAGAGGGAAAAACTCCACTTCATAGACTATTGGAAAAATTGCTGCTTGGTGAGGTGTGGGAAAAAATACCAGACTTAATTGCAGGAACAGATACACTTTGGAATCTCATGTCTGGATTGATAACCGTAGATAATGTAAATATCAAGGACAACAACAAAATGACTCCTTACACGTGGATTCTCTGGTGGCGGAAGTCTGTAAGGGACTCCAAGACACTAGATTCACTGAAAATGCAGAAATTGGCAAAGAAGATTGAGGATGTCAAGAAACAATTCCAGGAAAATGGAGCAGTTGAGGAAGATGAATACTTAAGGTTAGAAAAAGAGTTAAGGGTGCTAGTAATGCCTATAAATTTATTTTAAAATGTTCTCTAGTATTTACTTTATCTGACAATCATTGTTACCGGGCTAGTAAGAGCAGGGGCCTCTATCCCCCCTGTGGCAACGAAGCATATCCCCCTCCCCATCATGTAAGAGATTCCACATTTAGAAAAATACACCAACCAGGATAAGCCATTTTGAGTCATGAGGTGCTCTGTCAATTTTTACTGCAGACCCCAAGTATCACGGAAAAAGTGAGTATTCCTCTCTTCACCCTTGGACACATACCAAGTTCAATGTAAAAACCTCAGTAACGGCTTTATGATGCTTCTCTATACTGACTGGACTAAAAGCTTTAAGAGAGGACCAGAATCTACTTTATTTAATATTCTACCCTTCACAGAACAACTGGTGTGTCAGTTGTATAATATTTGATTGTAAATGAAGTTGTTTGGTGTAACCAATTACAAACATACGCCGCATAGCAGCAAATCTTCAGCGAATATCAACTTTGGAAGATTACAGTTACACATTGAAATTGGTGTGTGTACAAAATTGCATATAGGTATGCAATAATGGCCGAGTCTTGGCCTGCAATTAACAATACCACATAAAAATGTTGCCCTTGTGCCCTCATGTATATTGAGGAGGTATCAGGTTCAAAACCATTTATTCAATAAATCAATATAACTCAATCTAAATCGATCCACACTCCTGTAAACAATACAAATTAGAGACGATAAATATATATTCACAACTATGTACAAGAATATTTACTAACTATGTACAAGCACCCAGTTATATATTTATAAACCACAGTTATATATTAATGAAGCGCAATTAATATCTATGTACAACTACTGTTGCTGCTCTTCATGTACATTAACCAACTCATAATTACACTACCTTTAAAGAACTATAAGTTCCATAATGTAAAGTGTACAATGTACTTCTGAGCTCTTGCTCAAATGGAAATCTGTGTTTTCTGTGAATGATCTTGACTTCGGGTTAGTGAAGGCTTACTAACATTCTATTGACTTGATTGATGATGCACCGTTTAAAAGTAGGAGGACTCATATCCCTCACATGGTTGATGAGGTTCGGGAGCATCTGCTGACTATGCAGAAGACTGGCGTCGTCCAGCCCAGTCACAGTCAGTATTCCTCTCCTCTAGTTCTGATTAGGAAACCAGATTCCTCTTTACGCATTTGTGTAGATTGTCGATCTTTGAATAGTAGAACGATACTAGATCAGTTCCAGGTACCATCTGATCAGTCGACTTTGGATCGCCTAGCTGGTGCAAAATACTTCACCAGTCTAGATTTGAAAACTGGTTACTGGCAAATCCCTTTAGACCCGATAGACTACCACAAGACTGCATTTACTGCAGGTGGTCTTGGTTCTGGGAATTTTTAAGGATGCCTATGTGCCTAGCGTCGGTTTGTGGAAGTTTTCAGAGAATGATGGAAATGGTGATGGGATCGCTGAATTTCGAGGCGTGTCAACTATATTTGGATGACATTGTCATATACAGTGATACCATTGAAAGTAATTTAGACAAGCTATCTCGTGAACTTGCGAAGCTCAATGAATATGGACTAAACTTAAAACCGAGCAAATGCAATTTTTTCCGTGAAAGATTGAAGTATCTTGGGTTTATTGTGTCAGAAAGTGGAGTAGAAGCTGCTGCTGATCCTCATAAATTAATTCCATCGTAAACTGGCCAAGGCCATCAAATTTTGTTCAGTTGAGGAGATTTCTTGGTTTCGTCGGATATTTCCGGAAATTTATCAAATCCTTTGCGCAAATAGCAAAACCTTTGCATTCTTTGCTCAAGGGCAGTCTTCTTAAAAAGGGAAAAATTGATCCCAAAGTAAAATTTGAATGGTTGCCATGTCATCAGCAGGCTTTTGATGATTTGATCAGGTGCCTCACAAATACAGTGCCGCCTGTAAGTAAGTGAAACGCATGATGTTGTGCCATTGCATCAATGATAAACATCCTCTACCAAACTGCCCGTGAAAAATTGAATTATCATCTGATGAGAGGAAAACATATTGGGTCACAAAGGCCGATATATGAGGCATGTTGCAAAACAATGGCAGCCAATTTTCTTTGCTGTAGTCGGAGTTAGGTATGGGTCAAAGTCTTTGATAAGTAAGTGAACCACCCTTCCCTATCAAATAACATTGAGCCAGCGTTTCACTTACTTATCAAAGACTTTGACCCATACCTAACTCCAACTGCAGCAAAGAAAACTGGCTGCCATTCTTATCCCACATGCCTCGCATATCGGCCTTTATGACCCAATTTGTTTTCCCCCATCGGATGAGAATTCATGCTTCCAGAAGCAGTTTGGTTGATGACGTTCAGCATTGATGCAATGGCACAATGTCAAGCGTTTCACTTATTTACAGGCGGCACTGTACACCTGTTTTGGCTTTTGCTAACTTTGAGGAGCCATTTGAAATTGAAACTGATGTTAGCTCATCAGGCCTCGGAGCTGTGCTTTATCAGCATATTTTGAGTCGGAAAAAAAAAGCCTATGCTTCAAGGACTCTAAATGCGGCTGAGAGCAAATATCCTGCCCATAAGCTCGAGTGTCTGGCTCTGAAATGGGCTATTTGTGAGAAATTTTGTGATTACCTTTACGGCGCTCCTCCTTTTCTTTTGACAACTGACAATAATCCCTTGACGTACTTGCTTTCTACAGCCAAATTAGATGCTATGACGCATCGGTCACACTTTGCCTTGCCTCCAGAAAACTTAACAAGAGTAGGCAATTTATGATCATCACAGGTAACCTTCATTTTCAACCGATGGCTCTAACTCAGTCTTTAAATGCTGAAGAACTTGCTCCTCATTTAAAGTAGCCACATGATATATAATTTATAACTTAACAAAATTACTAAGTTAAATGGCAATTAACTTAACCAAATAACAAATAACTTCACCAAATAACAAATAACTTAACCAAATGACTAAGTCAACCAAATGACTAAGTCAACCAAATGACTAAGTCAACCAAATGACTAAGTTAACCAAATGACTAAGTTAACCAAATGACTAAATTAACTTAATAATTAATCATAAATTTATGTAAAAGAAAATTCAACCAAAATATCTAATAACTTAACCAAATAACCAATAAATTAACCAAATGACTAAGTCAACCAAATGACTACGTTAACCAAATGACTAAATTAACGTAATAATTAATCATAAATTTATGTAAAACAGAATTCAACCAAAATATCAAAATTAACATGAACAAAAATGTGTAAAACAATTATGCAAACAATTATTGCTAAACAATTCAAGATTTAATTTTTTTTTTGACAAAAGTCAGCACTTGGTTATTCTTACTTTCAAAATGAACAACCAAACTTGAAGATTAGCATCTTAAAAGTAATAAGTTGTTGTTTGTTGAAAGTCTTTAAGCTTGCAACTTCAAATCTCTTAGCAGCTTAAGTTGTAATCCGTTGAGAGTTGACGGGATTAAGCTCAACAGGCTTAAAGTAGAGTCTTATCTCAGTCTTTAATATAAAAAACATAGGCTGCGCAGCAGCAAACCTTCAGCGAATAACACATTTAGAAGATTACATTACATTATAAAATTGGCGTGTTTACCAAATTCTGTATATTATAAGTATGCAACAGTGGTCGAGTAATGGCGTTCTATTATCTGTTATTTGCCTGCTGCCCTGCGATCTACCTGTGTGCTTGCCAGGGTTGTAAAAGCAGGGAAAGGCCTTATTATACTAATTTACTTATATTATGGTACGGTTTTATGCATGTACAAAGTTTTTCCAATCATTCAAAAAGTGTTAAATACAAGTAAAAAAGCACTGCTACATTTTATAGGTGATACGTGTAGGAAATGGCATTGCTGTATATGCAATAGTGGGCACGTTTTGGCTCCAATAAGAAAATAAGTATTTTTAATATTTTTTCTCAATATTACAAAAAGTATAGAATATGTATCAGTCAGACCATGAAAAGCACAACTAGTCCACATAAGTCATATGTGTACCAAACTTTATCCATGTACATGCAATAGTGACCAAGTCTTGGGCCAGAAACAAAAAAATTTATTTTTTCTCTTTTTTTTCAATATTTCAAATAGCATTTAATATTTTCCACCAGACCTTTCAAAGGGCACAACAAGACCTTATGGGGCCAAGTGTGTACCAAACCTTATTCATTTACATGCAATAGTGACCGAGTCTCAGCCCAAAGAACCAAAAAATACATATTTTTCTATTTTCCAAATTTTTGCAAAAAGTATATAATATCCATCAATGAGACCATCAAAAGGCACAACTAGACCATATAGGCCACATCTGTACCAAATTTCATAAGTGCACATGCAATAGTGACTGAGATTTGGCCCGGAAACGAACAAAAATAATTTTTATATTTTCTCAATTATTTCAAAAGGTATTGAATATCTATCAATTAGACCATCAAAAGGCACAACAAGACCATACAGGCTATATGTGTACCAAATTTCATCCATGTACACTCAATAGAGGCCGAGTGCTGGCCCGGAAACGATCTATCCGCCTGCCGCCCGACCGCCCACCCGCCCGCCCGCCCGCCCGCCCGGCGGACGGACAACATTTTTACCCAAGTGATTACAATACCTTCTTCGAACTTCGTTCGCTGAAGGTAAAAAAAGTTCTTAGCATAAATTTCACCTCAATGCTCCACAAATATCTGTCTGTTAATTGATGATGTCTGTGTCTTCAGCGATTTTTCCGTTGTCGAACTGCGCCATTGTTGTCCTTGTGCCCTCATGTATATTTAATACAACGAATGGGGTATCAGGTTCAAAACCATTTATTCAATGAATCAATATAACTCGATATAAATCTATCCACACTCCTGTAAACAATACACATTAGAGATAATAAATGTATAATCACAACTATGTACAAGTATATTTTCTAACTATGTACAAGCACCCAGATATATATTTATAAACCACAGTTATATAATAATGAACCACAATTAATATATCTATGTACAACTAATGTTGCCGCACTTCATGTGCATTAACCAACTTATAATTACACTACCTTAAAATAAGTTCCATAATGTAAAGTGTTCAATGTACCATATTAAATCAATGTTCAATATTAAACAAGTAAAATGTATTAATAAACCAACCTATTTGGAAATGTGTCTTACTGAATCTCAACCACTGGACATAGGATGGACACCAGGAAAGCCAGACCTAATTAATGATTATATTTGTCAATTAAATGTGACAAACATTTAAATAAAATAATACTATAATATATTTAAGTCCCATTTAACAAAGTGTGCACTCACCTTTTTGTGCAATGTAAACCCAGGAGCAAGAGTTCCTCTCTCCCAGAGAGTTTGTAGCAAAATGACAGCCTGCCACCAGCATATGACCTAAGTTTGAAACAGTTAGCCAAGTGACAGCCAGGTGTCGCTGCAAAAACAATGTTGTTTGGTGCTGGCCCAAGTGAAACACACCATGAATAATCAAACCATTCAACAGTTTAACCACAGTTTTAAAAAAAACAACGAATATATTAGTCCATATAGATCCCACCTTATACCCATTTAATGACATAAAATAAGTGTGTGGCCTATGAGAATGGCACAATTCTGTTATTTTAGGCTCAGAAATTGGCCGTTTTGACAAAAATATGGTGATTTGTGATCTTCCAGGATGACCATAGTGGGGTTTTCAGATGTGCTAGGGGCTAAATTTTGTTATGGATGACAATAACTATGAGCTGGCTATGTGCTGGCTACACAAATCTGTTACTTTTTTCATGTGAATATGAATAGAATTGTCCATATTACGACTGAAAAGTAATATTTTTATGGTTGAAAAGTACCATGCTGAGTAAGGAACATGAATTAAAGAATTAAACTGATATGCAATAAAAACCTACATCTAAAGCCATTTTGTCATACCTATTTTGGGTTACTACCATGAGTATTAATGCTTTATTGCCACTTTGAAGTGGGATTTATGTTTCAAAATTAGCTTAAAAATGGAAATTGCCCTTATTTCAATGGACCATATAGCATAACAAGTATGAATTTAAGAATGAAACTTGTTATGGAAGAGAAGCCTACATCAACAGAAACTTGGCAATTTGACTATGGAATTGTTATCATGAGAGTGAATACCTCCAGTGACTTTTGTGGACACAGGGAAGAGCAATTTACGAAGAAAAAAATTACTCAGAATGAGATATTTGCCTTGTTAAACTGGTCTCTTCTGGGTTAACAATATAAACTGGAGCTTATATATTGATTTTGATGTATATTATAATCCAAAGGAACATACTTTGAACTTGCGAAGCTCAATGATACTTTACATCGATGTATCAGCCGAGAAAGGATTATTCTATGATATTGCTTAAAGGATACTTTGGCTGAGAGGTTAATTTTATGGTATTGAGGTTTGGCATGTGTTTTGCTAGATGCTTACTTTTAAATTTAATAAGTGATTTAGCCACACCTCAATCTGGCTTCTCATATTTTGGTAAGTTCTCTTCTAAATGGCAAAGTATCTGTCACGTGATGTAGGATTTTCATGAAACGCTCAAGGGAAAAACGAATCCTTCCAATATAGATCAAGATTTATTAGGGAAGTCCATATCAATTTCACTCACAAATTAGGTATCTAATCTCTGCAACTGTTTAAAGCTGTTATGAAATACACATTTATGCTTTTATCATTAGTATATATCCCTGTAATATGGTCAACTCTATTCATTATTTCATATTCATATGAAAAAAGTAACAGATTTGTGCAAAAAATTGAGTGTTTCCTTCACTTGACACCACCTTGCTTGACAAACTATAGTAATTTCTTAATTAATTTTATTTGAATATGTAGCCAGCACATAGCCAGCACATAGTAATTGTCATCCATAACAAAATTTAGCCCCTAGCACATCTGAAAACCCCACTATGGTCATCCTGGAAGATCACAAATCACCATACTTTCGTCAAAACGGCCAATTTCTGAGCCTAAAATAACAGAATTGTGCCATTCTCATAGGCCACACACTTATTTTATGTCAGTAAATGGGTATAAGGTGAGATCTATATATTCTTAGCTTTAATCTTATGTGATTTCCAAAGCAGTATACATGTAGTATCCCATATCTTCATAAAAAAGTTATACTGATGTTGAGCTGTTGAAGCCAAAAATTACATTTTCGTAGGATGAGACATACTATGTTAACACCTATACTGTGAGAAGCAGAATACAGCTATCTACTTGCAGATGATACAGACAGGTGCCTGACTTCCATAGCTTTAATTTGATATTTAGTTTATGGCACTAGTACAAGTATAAGTGCCTTAATTATCTAATAAATGAAGTACGACGAGCGAAAAAATATGCGAAAATGGTGTTTCCGCCATTTTGAGATGCCTATGTTTGAGGGGAGTAAACTCGAAGTTCATCCCTACATGTAGGAGAAAAATAATTTGTTTAATGTTCACTGAATCACTTAAATTAATTGTTGAAACACGACAGAAAAATGTTGAAACAAAATTATTTTGTTTACGTGAAAAGAAAGTTGAATATTGATACGAAAAATCAACAAATTGACGGACAGAAAATATCTTAAATAAAATAAAATACTGCAGAACCATAGCATCCCACCATTAATTCGAAAGCAATTTTCCTGCTGATTTCAAATATGTAAATATTATTTATATCAATTAAGATTTGACGGAATTATAACAAACCGCGAATTCAGATCAAATAAATAACTGTAATTAGAGCAAAAAACTTCCCAGTCTCTGACGACCTCAGATAGGATATTCGGCCCAGCTTCTATGCAATATAATTACTTAATCATTGCATTGTGCCATTTTAATCATAAATATAAGCAGAATATCCAACATTTTGGAAAAATGATGCACCCCAGAAATACTTCCATCACACAGAAACTCCAAGCAAATATACTTTATCTAATGATCTATTCAGCAAAATTAGTTGTTCAATTAAAATTGTTGATTTTACTATATATACAAAGATACAATCAATTTCTAAAGTCTCAATTAAATAGAAATACAGCTTTGTGGTTAACCATCCCTCCCCTGCAAATTTTCACTATTCCAATAGTTCACTCATTAAACACAAACGATGGCATGATATCAAATTGAAATATTCCAAAAATCTATTGTACCTGTTCTTCTTAGCTGGTTTTGTTATAATATAGCTACCAGACCTGGCAAAAGTCCATCAGTCTTGTAGAATAGCCATGTATGTGATGCGTTATGGTTGGGACAAAAACGTTACTGTATGTAAAGTTTTCAGAGTAAGAAAAAAAACCTAAAGTGCAATGGATTATGTATGTGCCAAGGGAACTCATTTTGAGGAAACAGCATTCCAAAAAAATTATTAGAGTAACACTGGCTAGAAGTTCACCTTGTAGTTTTCACCGTTATGGTTGGGACACACAAATATCTTGTAATAAAGATGCTTTTATCAGCTAATAAGTTAATGGAAAGTGGCAAAAGAATACTCTATGACTGAAAGTAATGTATTAACAATGTTTTTACAGAGAAAATGATTTCTATAAGTTATTTCTTCTTCTATTCGCATAAATGGCTAATGCAGACAACACTCTCAAAAAATTAAAATTTGGCTTCATTTGGGCCGTTTAGTTTGCTCATTTTTTTCTATGCCCAATTTCAGTTATTAATGGATCAAAACACTCACCACCTCAGATATGTATAAATATGTTGGTATACAATATTGATGAAAATTGTGGGCAGTATTTTTGTCTTATGCCTAAGAATAAAGTGTTTTTGAAGATGTCACGCTAAAATTGTGCATTTTCAGCACATTTTCGTAAACATTTTGCATGATATCTCAGCTAATAATCATCCAATTTGGCTGAAATTTGAAATATATATAGATTATAATGTACCAGATAGATTACCATACACGACTGTTCTCTCAATGAAGGGGGCGGGAGGGTTGGTCTAGCGGTAGCGTGCTTGGCTGCCAATCGCTGGGTCCAGGGTTCGAATCCAGCTCTTGCCGGGTCACCTGGGCCTATGTTGGACGGCTGTTTCAATCATCCTTCACCTCATTGCCGTGTCCTCCTCCTGTCCTAATTAGCCTACCAAGTGCAAAAATACAGGACGTAAAGCCCCAATCATCCATCCATCCATCTCTCAATGAAGGTGGGAAACCACGGGGCCGATTTCACCAACATGGTATTAAGAGAAGAGCCAGGTCTTAGCTAAGACCTGGTCTGGCTAAGCCAATCAGTCAAGCAGAGCAGGATCAAGGAATTTCAGTTTTGTGAAAGTTTACACATATTGTGTGAACAGATCAGCTGTTACAAACACAATGTCTCAATTTCCCAAACAAAGGCAAATATATGGCTACACAGAAGAGGGAGGGGCTTGGACATTTTTAAAATAGATAATTGCCTACTCAGTCTTGGTGAAAAAAAAAACAAAGTTCATAACTGTCCCCTTTCCCATTAACCAACCTATCGTTGCTATCAAGCAACCAAACAACACAACAACCCATGCTACGACTGTATTCTCAAAGTATCATCGTCTCTCGCACAAACATCAACTTTCATATATTAACTTTTTTGTCATATTTAAGACGACATTCAAGGTGTTGGCCATAGTCAACATTATTAACCTGCTTTACCTGTACCAAAATGAGTTCAAAGTTGGTAATCGAGATTTCCCACAAATGAGCAAAATGTGACAAAAAGTCACATTTTGGTGTTGAGGTCTCTGCCTGCAGTAGCAACATTTCTCTGAACATCATTATGCCGATTGCATAAATTTCAATAATATTTATTTGATTAGTGGCCCAAATTTTTAGCTTCATTTTACAAAACAAGCTTCTTTTATTTATGTGCTGAACAAACTTTATTTTCCTGTGTCATGTGCTGAACCAATTATTTTCATCATAAGTCCGGAGCCCTCCCCTCATGTATCATCTGGTCAGCCCCAAAGAGACACCACTTTAACAGTTTGAGATCACTAATCTGTAAGTTATCTAACAATATTTGTCAACCACTGAACCTTGACAAGTCTATAGACTTAAACTCAGTTGGTGAAAGGGACTTCACTGTTCCAGGTTTAAGGCTGTTAAGCCAAGGTCTAACAGTTAAAACCATGTTGGTGAAATCGGCCCACAGTGACCATCTTTCCGTTGGCTTCAAAATAAAAAGTCACAAGGTGCACCAGGCCTTAAACAATATTTTTACTGAGGTATTACAAACTGAATACACATTAAGATGTCAACAAGGCAAATTATTTTTTTTAAGTCAAAAATGTTGCCAAAAATATCATGCTGGATGATTTAGCGGCCATATTTATAAATCCTTATTATAATTAAATGACTTTATTATGTTAAGCATTACAAGCCAAGCCCAAGATTTTGTCAACCACTGAAGTTACTGTTCATGTACAATAACTGTATGTCCATATAAATATACTCCATTGTTACCTGATACAGTAAATTATATTTTTCTTATCACTCTGCATTGCTGATAAATCAAAGTATTTCAATCGAAAAGGAATAATTTTTTCTGTTCTTTGAAAAACAATCCAGTCCCGGTTTCCATTTCCCAGTTCTTCCATTTCCCAGTTTTCCGGGATTCAGTTTTCAGCAATTACAAAAATGTAACAACACTTATTTGGCAATTCATACAGGTACAGAAGAATTGAGGAAAAGATCCAAGATTTGACGAAGTCAAACATTGAACAAGAGACCAAGGAGATTTTGGAAATCTTGAATGAAGGCAAAATTCTTTATCCCATGTGTGGACCTTCCATTATGAAGAAGCTGGTTGCTAAAACAGATGAGTTATATCTGGAACCTGGTTTTGCAGAGTTGGTCAAGGTAGGCCTATTTCATTACTAAACACTTTCTCATTGCATTATGACAAGTGCTTAAAAAAAATAATGAAGTGACACAGCCAGATTTTATTGGGGGTCATAAAATGTGAATGATTTGATGCAACAACTTCCTATTACACCTGAGCTTTGAATGCATTCTTGTGCCAAAGTCCGGAAAATTTCAAGGTAATATTGCTTTCTGTTGTCAAGATACATGGAAAAACGTGCATTTTTCACCAATTTAGCGTATAAGTGAAGTAAAGCTGGTCTGTTCATCAAATTTATAGGGAAGATGGATTGTCACTCAAAAATGAAAAATTCCACTAAAAATTATTATTTGGACAATAATAAATTGTTGCATTCAGGTAAAAATTACCGAGCATTAGGGTGTGGCTGGTGCCCCTCAAAGTGGAACAAATTGGAGGAGACCCCTGTACCTCGTTTTGGTATTGTGGTTTGACCCAAGGGACATGCCTGAGAAATTTCATGAGAATTGATATGAGCGCAGCTCATGGCTGCCGAAGGCAGCCATGAGTGAAGCTCACTTAGCACAAGGACAGCTCATTCTATGTGGTGCTCCTGTCTACAGTGACTGCCTGAACAGGAAGTGCCTGTAGTTGCCATAAAACTGGAGCTAGTAGTTTAGTCAGAGTTTAGATTTGTAAATAATTAAAATACCTCAAATATCTTCCAAAATAGTTTTTAAATTAAAGTCTTGTCATAAAACAACCTCCAATGACATATTTCAGGGATTTAAATCAACATGTCTATCAACATTGGAAATAATTATTTCCATACCCCTGATTGTAAGAAGTGACTGAAAATTGAAAGTCAACACAAAAGTTAATGACTTGAATGGCTCACCAAGTAAGAAATCATAACAACACTTAAGGTTACATAATCTTCATTAACTATCAACAAATTATGTAACAGTCTATAGTAAACAGTCATCTCTGAATAGCTGTGGTTGTATTGATCTCAGTTATGTAACATCAACAATTTAACATAACAGATCCACATTTATAGATCCAAATTTAACACAGATTTGAATTACACAGCTGTCAGTGCAATCTATCTATCTATCTATCTAACTATCTATCTATCTATCTATCTAATCTTATCTATAGATCTGATTTTATCTATCTATTCTATCTATCTGCCCATTTTCCCAGTCCTTTAAAAAGATAAATTGGCCTTCTGCATGGCAAGTTGAAGATGATTCAGTAGTTCTATGATAATGCTGCACGAATTTCATGGCAGTGCCATTTACATATTAAACGTTTACCTTGAGCACAATTCAGTTGAAGTTTCCTAGCGGTTTGCTAAAAACGGAAGTCACGGTATTGTATAACTTTGGCAATATATATTTCACAACAATTAAACTTATATGACTGCACAGGCCTCATTTAGAGCTTCATTTTGAATACCAACTTCAATGGTTTTGGATAATTTTATGCAGTGTCAATTTTTTATTTTACTGCTTTTGGCAACTTTTTTCTTCATTAGAGTCAGGGATGGTAAATCCGTCCAGGAGGGTAATTCCGTCCACCCCCTAATATAGGCATGAAATTAAATTTATTACAGTTGTGTGAGTTTTAAATACAAGATAAACTCGTTTTTCAACTAATTTTGCCGTATTTATCACGTTAACAGCATCTTGATGATATTTCAGGTCCATTTAATAACAGAGGACAAAACACAATGAAATCCTGTGACGTCATCACAGCCATTTTATGAATTTCTTGTAGGCATCTTGTTGCCTATTTCAATCAACAAAAAACGTTTTGAACATGAAAAAAAGTTTTGAATGAGAAGTAGAATTTTATTTTTCTTGTGGGATTTTTTCAATAGCTTGATTGCAACACCTGGGCAGGTGATATAATGAAAATAAAAGTGGACGGAATTACCATCATTATTTTAAAATTTGGCTTTACTGGGTGATTGTAAATCCGTCCACCCATTTCAAATGAGATTTAAAAGTACTTTTATGATTTTTAATACCTATAAATGGCATAACATTGATGAAAGAAATTTGTTTGAGCAATTAGACCACTTGATTGGGTTAAAATAATTTTTTTAATCGTAATTGAGGCAGTCAATTGAAATTGCTGATAGTTAACTTTACCTCTTTTGTTTAATTGTTCCGTTTGAAGTGCAATAAGTACCCCACTATTCTAAAATTGACAGAAAATGCTTTGTGAATATTGTTAGATTGCAAAACTTGAAAACATAGGCTGCGCAGCAGCAAACCTTCAGCGAATAACACCTTTAGAAGATTACAATAATATTATAAAATTGGTGCGTTTACGAAATTGCTTATAGGTATGCAATAGCGGTCGAGTAGTGGCCTTCCATTATCTCAATTTTTCCAATGATTCATAAAGTGTTATACGCATCAAAAAGCACTGCTAAATTAGTTGCATAGGTGATTTGTTTAGAAAAATGCATTACTGTATATGCAATAGTGGGGAAGTTGTGGCTCCGATATAAAAAAATTCTTTTAAATATTTTTTCTCAATATTACAAAAACTATAGAATAGCCATCTGTTAGACCATGAAAAGGCACAACTAGACCATACGAGCCATATGTGTACCAAACTTCATCCATGTATATGGAATAGTGACCTGATGTTGGGCCAGAAACAAAAAGAATAATTTTTATGTTTTTTTCAATATTTGAAAAAGTATATAATATTTTCCATCAGACCTTTCAAAAGGCACAACTAGACCATATTGACCATATGTGTACCAAAGTTTATCCATGTACATGCAATAGTGAGCGAGTCTTAGCCCAAAAAACAAAAAAAAATATGTTTTTATATTTTTTGTCATATTTTCAGAAAGTATAGAATATCTGTCAATGAGACCATCAAAAGGCACAACTAGACCATATAGGCCAGGTGTGTACCAAATTTCATCCATGCACATGCAATAGTGACCGAGCCTTGGCCCGGAAACGAAAAAATTTTTTTTTTATATTTGTTAATTATTTCAAAAAGTATTTAAGATCTATTCATCAGACCATCAAAAGGCACAACTAGACCATACAGGCTAGATGTGTACCAAATTTCATGCCCATACATTCAATAGAGGCCGAGTGCCGGGCCGGAAACGATCTATCCGCCCGCCGCCCGACCGCCCGCCCACCCACCCGCCCGCCCGCCCGCCCGGCGGACGGACAGCATTTTTACCCAAGTGATTACAATACCTTCTTCGAACTTCGTTCGCTGAAGGTAAAAATCACAACATGTGACAGTTATGTGCTGTATAATAGCCTGTGGACGGATTTACCATCCTTGCTGGACGGATTTACGGAATATGACCCTTCCAATGGACTAATTTTTATTTTTGTAACTATTCCCATATTCCTGGAAAGACAGTTTTAGCCAAAAGTGGACGGATTTACCCTCCTTGACTCTAGGGTGCATCGTCTGCCCCTATAACTTCAAAACTTCATGCGCTTTTGCATGATTGTTCCCTTCTATCATAATAGAAGCCCTGCAAAAGTTTAGGAAAAAATTCTAATGCCAAAAGGTGGCACAATAGCCTTGAAATTTCAGTGCTAGGTCATATTTTAGCGATTCGCGGTTATAAATAATATTGTCAATTTTCTTGTTAGTGATTTCTGGATGGCATAGTTGGATTCCTTAGAAAGAGAGCTTTAATTTGAATACCTACTTTTGTGACCTTGGTAGCCATATTTGTGAATTTCTTGTGTACATGATAACTCCGCTTGTATTCACCCTAGGATCACCAAACTAACAGGTATTGTGATTCATAGTAAGACCTTGAAAGAATTTTGACATCAGTGACCTTGACCTATATCTATGACCTTGGCGGCCATATTTGTGAAAAGGTTATGTACATGACAACTCCACTATTATTCTCCCTAGGACCACCGAACTCACAGGGATTTTGTATCGCAGTAAGACCTTGAATGAGTTGTAACATGAATGACCTTGAACCATTTCTGTGACCTTGGAGGCCATATTTGTTAAAACTTTATGTAGGCCCTACATGAAAACTCATCACAGCAACATAATCTATGGCTGAGGGTAGCACTTGCTTAAACAGGTATTTTTTCTTATGTTTTTTCAATAGTTCAAAAAGTGTTAAAACACATCAAAGCACTGCTACATTGTATAGGTGATATGTGTAGACAATTTCATTGCTGTATATGCAAAAGTGGCCAAGTTTTGGCTCGGATATGAAATTGATGAATAACTATCTAGAAAACATATTACATTTCCTACTTTCTTCAGCAAAGTGAGTCTTATGTCTTATTCTAATGATTGTGTTAAAGTTAGGCAGAAGTTTACCTTTTAAGTTGATTTTTCAAAATATTTTGTCATTAAAGTCAGAGACTCTCGACTTTCCAAAAAACATAAGCATGAGAAATTTTTAGAAATATAGCTTTCTACCATTCAAATTAAAGACAATTTTCTTCTCAGAACGATGGTATATGAATTGAAATCATACAACAATCATAGGCTAGATATTTCTAAACGCAACTTTCCAAAGCATAATTTTTTGTTAATTTTGGACTCAACTTCAACACAAAAGTGCCAACCTAAGGCCACATCCGATCTGATTGAAATTTTGCATGAGGTGTTTTTACGGCCAAAGGTGCAATGTGGGAAAGGTGCAAATGAAAAAGACAATTTTTTAATTTTTAAGGGGCAGACGATGTACCCTATTCTTCATGCCTATCAGATATATATGCAAACCTGTGTCAATTTTCAGGAATTTTAAATGGTAACTTATGTCAGCAAGAACATGGTCTACATAGATTTCAATAACTCTTTTGAGAACCTGGCATGACTTTATAAGACAATGTGGTACTTGTTGTGTATTTTGAAAATGTGGATGAAAGAGATCGCATTTTGAATGTTATGGAGGGAAATTTTTGGCATCTGTCCATTTTTATGGCTGAGTCAGTAATTACAACAATTAAACAAATTCTATGTAATATATGATGTAACTAATATCTATTATGGAATTTATGGTTCAATAGCTTGGTCACATATCCTACATACAAGAGTAATATCTAATCAAAAACATATCCGGCATGTGGTAATGTTGTAAGAATGCTATTTCCATTGTACCGTAAGACGCATTGTCACAAGTTGGTGGTTTTCTACACATCATACCTCTGCTGGAGACAGCTTTACAAATTTGATTTTTAAGTTCATAAAAGGCATTGTCAAAAAGAAATGTATTCAGTGGGCCTATAGTCAACCACATTCCATAAGTATAGCCTTGATTGTCCATGCTCCATCACAGGACAGGAAATTAGAGGAGACTCCTATTGCAAGTGTCAAAATGTGGATATATCATTACTCAATTTAATTACAAATCATGGTTATAAAAGTATTACTAATCCTGCTGTTCACACAGTTAAGAATCAATACAATGGTGTGTCTGACAGTGCGCCTGCTTCTCATCAGGAAAGATTTATAGTTGACTTCGGCTTATGTACATTGTACATCTTAAATTGGCAGGCTATAGCTACCTAGGACTCGAGTAGAACACAGCAATGAGGTGAAGAAAATTTGAAACTGCTGTCCAACACTATAAATCCTGTGATCCAATTCCCA
Organism: Platynereis dumerilii; assembly: GCA_026936325.1. NCBI lineage: Eukaryota > Metazoa > Annelida > Polychaeta > Phyllodocida > Nereididae > Platynereis > Platynereis dumerilii. Next base: position 122,492 of record JAPTHN010000195.1, on the reverse strand, counting down.
TAAGAGCTGGAATCAAACCCAGGGCCCTGAAAAAGGAGAACCAGAGCTCCCCCTCTGCTAACCATTGTACGTGTACATTGTAATGTCCTGGAGAATTGTTAGAAATCTTAATTCATTGACTCTGCTGTCATCTTCCTGGTACCAAATTAATGATCTGTTAATTCATGTTTTTAAACTATATATTATTTTAATTACTTGTGTAAGTGCCATGCAGTGCAAAAATAAAATATTGAATTCACAATGTCCCATGAATCTGATGATGTCAGTGTGATGTTAAAATTCATGATCTAAATTGAAACAAAATGCAGATTTTGCACTTAAGATGTTCCAATATCATCAAAATATATTTAATCTATCAAGACATTGTCCTTGGCACCCTATTGTTGATATATAACAGATTTTCTACAAAAAATTAGTGTTTTTAAAAATATGTAAGCTATTTCCCAAAAAAGCAAGAACTGTATAAAGTTGTCCGAGACCATCAAAGCTGGTACTCAAAATGAAGCTATAATTAAGACAAGTTCAACCATGCAAGTTTTATCATTATACGATCAATATTGACGAAGTTCTACAATACCGCGGTTTGCGCTTATAAACAAATTCAAGAAAATTATAACTGAATTGTGCTCAAGGTAAGCATGTTCCGATTTCCATTAAACTTTCCACACATGTTATGTTGACCAAACCACAGTACCAAAATAAGGTACAGCTTGATCTGACAACTTTGGGGCACCAGCCACACCCTACCGAGCATGCCACAGTGCCATCTGTTCTGTTCTGTTGTGGTAAGTTCCTCTTACAGCCATTTGTAATGCTTCAATACTAAGAGGCAAAGTAGCTGCGTTGTGGAAGTTTGCCAATATCATCCCACTTCAAAAAGTCTCCTCACCAAAAGACATCACATCAAACCTTTGTCCCATTTCTATTACTTCAATCCTCGGTAAAGCTGTGGAATACTTCCCGGTCTGATGGATGTACGAATCAATCGAAGACAAGATTGACCCTAGCCAATTAAGAGGAGTCAAGAGTAGCTCTACTGCTTTGGCTCTTATAAAAATGGTGAATAACATTGCAAAGAATATGGACAATACAGGGAGTTCTGTGCGAATGTTATTGGTGGATTTTGGCAAAGCCTTTGACCTGGTGGACCACTCGATTGTGTTACGGCTTGTAGCACACTATTGTGTACACATTTTGGCCACCGATGATGAAAAATGAATGTTATAGCACAATTAACTACTTCTTATATTTTGACGGCTAATATATTAGGAGCCTAAATCCAAAAGGATTAAGCTTAATGAGCTTTCGTTGTTCCGTAATATGGGGTGAATCTTTAAAAAAATAACTTCTACCACTTAACCTAGGAAGTTAATTTTTTGGATACTTAAAATGCACATACTTTGACCTGGCGGACCACTCGATTGTGTTAGACAAGCTGAGCTCTCTTGGCGTCCACAGTGGTCTTGTTAAGTGGTCATCAGGTTTTTTTTTAGAAAAAGACAACAGTGTGTGAAAATAGGGCTTCCAAAGGGCTTCCAACTTCCAAGACTGTCAAAATAAATGTGTGATGTCCACAGGGAACCCTAATGGGGCCCCTCGTTTTCATAGCCCACATAAATGATCTTCAACCGCTGTTCCTGTGATGACTATTAAGTATGTGCATGACACAAACATTCTTCATGCGCGCTCCGACCCCGAGGACCCAACTTTACTGGAAGCGGCAACGTATCTGTCCCAGTGGTCAAAGCAGAATAACATGAAGTTTAACATTAAGAAATCCAAGGAATTGATCTTCAGTTTCCGAAAGTGAGATCAAAATTTTCCGTTTTTAGATATTGAAGGCAATGTTATTGAGCGAGTCCATGAAGCCAAAATCCTTGTTGTTGAGCTGAGGGATGATCTTAAATGGAACTCTCATATTGATCTCATTTTAAGGAAAGCCAACAAGAGACTTTATTCGCTAGCTAACTTTATGTCGTCGAGCTGGTCTCAGTGTTATACCATCCAGCCCTTGATCATGTGACCCGAGCTGTGACGTCACTCTTTTTGAATCATCGTGCGAGAGCAGACGTCATCCAGCTTGCAGGTTTTTTAATCCTTCAAAATCTATGTTCTGTGGCTGGCATCCGTGGTCTGGATGGCCAGTAATGTTGTCTGTTGGGGACCAAGAGTTGTTTTGTTGGTGTTTCAGAGATTTCTGCCTGTTGGGGGCAGTTATTTTGGTGACGGCCTGTTGGGGGCTGGTGAGCATTGAGAAGCCATGTGCCTGTTGGAGGCTGTTATTGAGAATGGATGTTGTGTAGGAAATATACATCCATGTGTGTGCCAGCATGTAAAAAGATGTGTCTGGTGATTTAATGGGTCTTCTGAGTGTGTTGTCTGTGTTTTGTCTGTGATGCAATGAAGGTTTATGGGCCTTACCTGATTTGTGACAGTTCTGGAAAATTCAATGGACGCCATTTTGGTGGTGTCATCAATGGCAAAGAACTTGTTGGTGTCTGCTTGAGAGTGATCCAGTGTGTTTTTGAAAGCGTCATGTTTATTTGTGGTGTGATATTAGCTAGTTGTGTGTTTGGATACTGTGGTCAGTGTGGGAAGTTTTCGATTGGTGTCTCAGGCTGATTTTGTGTTGTGGAAAATAAAATTGCATGTATTTTCCACTAGGATCTCTGATGTCACCATTGTGGCGATAGGACACCTTGTGGGCCTTTTAACCATTGTGGAGGATTTGGATTCTGTGGGTCAAAATGCACAGTAGACCACCTTGTAAGGCCAGTTACGGTTCATGAGGAAATAATTGTAGTGCAATGAAATAAATAATTTAAAAAATTTATATAAAAAGTTTTGAGACTTCCCAAGTTCTGACCAACGAGTTCTCTGCTCGTTGTGGGTATCTCTGCATGCCTACTAGGTCATGGAATGGGAGAAGGAGGCATTATCTTACATTCTATAATTTATATATTGCATGGGACTATTGAGTCAGATTTAAAAAAAATATGTGTTCGTGCATGTGTGCATATTCCCTATTCTCTCTAATAATTTCTCCTTTTCTCTTATCCCAGTTCCTTTCCTTAAAGTTGCGAAAAGATTGAGTCAGATTTTTAACGTTTCGATGTTATTGACCGAGATTTAATTATGTGTTTTGGTTCTGTACATGGCCCAGTTACAAAAAGTTAAGTTTGGGAAAACACCGAAGATGGGATTATGGTTTTCTTTGTAAAGTTTTGTGGCAGATTTGTTGTGGATATTTAGGATGATTTGTTTTGCTAAAAGTAGGACAGACGTAGAGAGAAAAAGGTAACAGACGTACTGTTTCCCTGTGAGATTTGGTGGCGATTGTATTGAAATTTGGTATTCTGAATAAATGTGTTTGGTTAAAAAAAAAAAAAAAAAAAGTTGGTGTTAGGTTTTGGAGTGGTGGTGGTTTGGGTTGTTTTTGAGATGGAAGGTTTGGGTGGGTGGAAAAACAACCCAAGATTCCCCCAAGTGTCTCACATGGTTGGTCTGAGAAAGAGTATGCCGGCCAGTAAGAATGTGATTAGGGCACATGGTTGGAAGGGAATTTTACTCCATATCTTTTACTCACAGCTCGGGTCAAAGTGAGAACGGGCTGGATGTGTTCACATCCAGCCCTTGATCATGTGACCCGAGCTGTGACGTCACTCTTTTTGAATCCGCGTGGGGAGCTGAACAGTTGATTAGCGAGTAAGGTTTGCAGAGACTGGTTTGGTTTTGTTGGTTTGAATGGTTTCCTGACGGTGCACTGTGGATAAGTGCAGGGTTTCTTGAAGGCTGCAAATATGAGAATGCGAAGTTACAAAAAAAAAAAAAAGTTCTCATTTTGATTCGGGTTGCACACCTTGGTTATCCAGGGAATTTTACTCCATATCTTTTACTCACAGCTCGGGTCAAAGTGAGAACGGGCTGGATGCGTTCACAGCATAATACGTTTGGTGCTTGAATATTGCGCAGTGGTATGGCTCTCAAGTCTACCAAAATACCTCAGCGATGCAGTAGAGAAGGTGCAGAAGAGGGCGCTCTTTATAATATATGGGTTTGAAGATTATAGACTGCTCCTTGAAATATCCAAATTACAAAAGTTGAGTGTCAGAAGACAAGAGCAGTGCAGAAAGCTCTTCAATGGGATGAAGAATAATCCAAAGCATAAACTTAATGACATTTTACCGGAAACTAGAAATGTAGACTAAAATCTCCGTACTTTTAAACCTCTAGAGACTTTGATGTGCTGCACAAATCGTTATGCTGACAGCTTTTTGCCTTACTGCATTAGAAATTTTGGCATTTAATTAGCTTTAGGCCTATGCATTTTCTACTAGTCTATAATGTGTTTTTAAAGTTTTAATTTTATATATATATAAGTTGTAATATCCTTTAAAATCTCTATTTGTATATCTCAATAATAATTTCGATTTATACCCATTTTTATAAATTTCAACTTCATATTATATTATATATTTTATATAAACATAGCTCATTGTCGTATTGTAATGAATTTCAACTGTATGGTTGCAAATGAAATAAGGGTGATTCTCCAGTAATTTGACCCTTTGGCCTTTTCCTGCCACCCTATTTTCGGGGGCCAAAAAGGATGTCTCGGATCACTTATTTGTTTGAACTAAGTGTCACACCACCAAGTGAATCACCCAGAGAGATAGTAGAGATAGTTTCATTAATATCTGATACATAGACAAGTAGATATTAAACAAATTATTAAATTTTTTTTAGTCATTTTGGGGTCGCCATTTTGTGACATTTTTTACACCTAGTATTTGGACATCAGCCATCCATCCAAAAACAGGTAATTTGATCAGATTATAAGTTGTACTCATAAAAGCTACCTCTGACTATATGAATCATGTTTCCTTTTTATTTTTAATTGCATTCTTTTAAAATTGTGCAGGTTTTAAATTTCATGTCGCGGACGTTACTCATTCCGTCAAAAACTTCAGGATATTCAGATGATCAATACTTCACTATTCTTTGTATTTTATTAATTATAACTTGAGATATAGACTCTAAATATCTTCTAGTATATATGTTTGAATGCATGAAAGAAACAAACTAAGATAACACTGGTTTTTTTTAATATATTCTTGATCAATGTTGAATTCCGTCAAAAAGTAACGTCCGCAACATTTGGCTTTAACTCATTGAATTTTTCATTGATTTTTAAGTGGATCATATTTCTTGATACACTTTATAATCTGGAGCTTTCAAACTTTGCAGCAGAGCCATCAGATCACAAGAGAGGGCCAAGGAGGTAAATTTACTTCATCCGTCAAGAATTGATGGCCTGTCACGTCCGCAACAGCATTTTGAAAATCATCCCACATTGCTTGATTGCCAAAGGTTATGCCATGTATATCCTTTTATACATGATCAGAATGATAATATTTAATAAGTTTTGCCAGCAATAGCATCATTCTTATTTGAATTGTGCATAAATTATGGAATTAGTGTTGCGGACGTTATGTTTGGACAAGTGCCTGGTTGTGCGGATGTTACTCTTGACCATAATGCTCGTTGTGACGGATGTTACTTTTTGACAGTTATTATGAATGTCCACTTATCAAGCCATTCTGCTTTTAATTTCAAACTGGAAACTGTGTAACAATGTGACAACTTACAATCAGATTAAAACAAAATCATGTCACTGCATGCACAGTGAAGAGAAAGACATTTTTAAGGTGCAAAACCAAGATGTTGCGGACGTGACAATGTCAATGTTGTGGACGTGACAATGTCAAACCAAGCTGTCGCGGACATGAAAATGTCAAAAATGTCCAAATGTCCATATGTGTACGCAACATATATCTCTATAAAACAGAATAAACACTAATCTAATTGCATATAATCAAGTTACCTTTTATTAATAGATTTGCTAGTAAGCTATTGGCACCGGCCAAAATAAAATATTGCCATTAGTAACACTGATTTTAAAAAAAGTTGGTGTTAATTTTCCTGTCACGTCCGCAACAGTTGCGTTTTTGGTTATTTTTAAAAATATATCAATAATTTTTGTCAAGGAACACTGTCAAAGTATACTTTACGATTAAATGAAGGAAACTACACAAGAATTATAACTTTTGACCTTGTTGTACAGGTAATAAATGAGCAAAAGTGTTGGTCACAGTAACGTCCGCGACATCTACCTCACTTCAAAAAAATCTAAATATTTAACAAAATATGCCTTTAGTTATCTTTTAATCATTAGAATTATGTGCTATGGAATATTCCGGATATATCTGGTTTTTAAAAAACCAAAATAAAGGCATTTTAAAAAATTGATGTTTGTCCGGTGAAAGGGTCAATTTACTGGAGAATCACCCATAAACTTTACTAAAAGCGAAAATCATATAAAGGAATCAGATTTCCTTAACATTTAGTTTAATTTTCCTTTGTTACAGGCTTGTAGCATGGGAACACGTACAGATTCTGGCCACCACAGGGTGGAAAATAAAGTGTCTTGTAATATTCAACGTTAAACACCATTTCAAAGGGGACCATCCCAGGCACGAACCAGAGAAATTTCAGAGCTTAATACCTCCTATGTGATGAGATATGTATCTACTCCCATTGTGAAGCACAATAACATGCTAATACCCTATTGTGTGTTCCAGACAACAATATACACTACCTCTTGACATGATTCAAAACTGTTTCTGTCAATTAGAAAAAGAAAGAGAGCGGGACGTACGAAAAACGTGACATATTTTTTTGTGTATCATTATTGGACGTTTTATTAAATACATTCAAAGAACCAGTTAAGTACATAGGCTCAAAATATGCCCAGGTAGTACAACTACTAACATACCATAAACAGCTGCCTTGAACCTAGCCCTGGACCCCTGGGGACAGGGGTCATGGATCCTCCCATTGAAAAATCATGAGATTTGAAAGACATGGTTAGGGAGAATCAAGATATCTCAAAAAGTATGTAAAGTGTGTTAATTTCAATCACACTATCCAAAAGTATGCAAAATTTCCTACTGACGGCACATATTTCCATATCTCTGCATGTTAAAATGAATGAACACTCACCCTGTGAAGTTCAATAAATTATTTTTTTCTTTATACATTGAGCAAATGGCGTATTCTCATTGGGTGAGAGAGAGTGATGTCATAACAAAAGTTTATGATGTCATAGTTAATTTTAGTGACGTCACAATGGTGACATCACACACAAAAATGAGGCTGATGGCTGTCTCTCAATTTTCTTTGGCATTTCTCTAATTTAAAAGTTATTTTTACCATACCAGTCATTGTGAAAATGCTGTGAAACCTAGTGCCGTCAGTAGTAAAATATGTTGGCTGCTCAAATCCAAAATTTCATCAAATTTGGATGAAAACTGTCTAATTTAGAAAGGTTCTCCCAATGCCATGTTAATATCTCATGATTTTGTATGGGATGACCTATGACCCATGCTCACGCATGGGTCCTAGGGCTACCTTGAACCATTGGTATGTCTCTGCTGTTGCGAGTTTTGTGACATACAAGAATTTACCGTACACTCTCACACCGCATTATGGTCCACCGTTGGAAGTCCTGATGCTGTAGGTTGCCCATGTTGCACAAACATTTTAATCATAAAATATATGATTAAGTTTTATTGAAAAATCTTTCACGAAGCAGCTTTATGGGTGTTGTTCGCAGCCATAAATTAAATTACCGTACTCTCTCACATTTGGCGGTAGTCAAGAAAGGCTATGGTGATGGAGTGATCTCCTGAGTGGTTAGGTGTACTTGTGATATAATTCTGCTGTACACAACATGGCTATCTTAAAACAACATGCAAACTTCCTGACATATAACCTATTTTGATCTGGTAACATACATATCACAGGTGATTTAAAAAAAATTTCCTTGATGTAATCAATGAAAGAATAAAAAGTAAGAAATTTTGGAACCAAATATATGCAGCTGCTTCATTATTGCTTTTCCTCATGGACTGACATGTATTTCTGTTGTATTGAGAGTGTTTCCAAGTAGCTGGTACTGCTTAGAATTATTTTCCCCTCACTTCTTTGACCCCCTTTCAGCGGCGTGTCCCTATAAAATGCTAAATTTCCCTGTTTTTTTAGTCTAAATTGCCTTGTGCGATCCACAAAACAATGGGACCCTTTACAAACTATATATCAAATTGTCCGTTGAAAAACAAGCTATCACCTTATGCAAGTTGCAACAATTAAGAATAAATATTCAAAAACATATAAGCTTTAGAAGCAAACCGAAAGTGTGTGTACACGTTCCTGTGCTACAAGCCTACAATGGAAATAAATTTTTTTTAAATTTGGCTTTATTCACCTATCATCACTTATTTTCACTGGTTAGAACTCCATGGCAAATATAATTTCTGGAATGTAGATATGCTCTCAACAGAACTACATGGTTATTTCATAGAATATTACATAAAAAATTTTGATTGTCATTTCACACTTTTGCCTCATTAATTTTGAGATATGCTTTAGAGAAAATCAGGTGGAGGGACAAATAAATGTTATTATCATTTTATCAATTTTGAACCCAATGCACATCCAAAATAAAATTAACCTTTTCATTTGGATTCATATACCACTCAGGCCATTTTCACCTTATTACGGCGTTATTATTGAAGCTAGCCAAATCTCTATGATTTTTAGCCACATTTAGCCAAAAAGCTGAGAGAAAGTCGAATTCTGAAGTCAATAATATTTTCATGACGTCATTTCTGATGACGTCACGATGGATAAAATACACCAGGGGCTATTTTCGCTGACGTTAACGGCCATTATTATTACTATACATGCACATTACCTGGCAGATAATGGCCCAGACCCCCATGTTAATCGACCATAAAGAAACACATTAATCTCATTAATGCCCTGCTTGCAGGGCCATAACGATATTATGGACCAGGCGAAGAGGCCCCCTGGTGTATTATGCATGTCGTGACGTCACCTGGCAGTGACATCATAGTGACGTCATGGCAACATTGATATTTGTGACGTCATTGCATTGTGACAGCTTTGAAAAGTTCACTTGGTCTAGAATCTGATGACAATGATCTAATTTTGTTGATCAATGCAATACTGAATAGGCCTAAATTTATCTAAATAGGCCTAAATCGCAACCTTGGGTATCATTCAGAATAGAGGCCGTCTTTATGACCATATTGGCAACAGTGATTATGATCTTATTTTGGTGACGCCAAAAGCTGCAAAACACACTAAAAATGTAAGTTTCAGACTTTTTTTATAGGTAGGCCTACATATTCAATATTGTTGAAATGATATCAGTTACGGATGCCATTATTTTTGGTGTCTTGGTGACACTCCAGCTTGAAAGAATCCAATTTTCTTTTTTTTAATAAGTTAGTTTTCCTAATCATTAGGGTACATGGCCAATTGTTCACAGGGTGAAAACCATGTGGCTGCTCTTTCTGGTGATTTTCACCCGTTTTCCAGGTGGGAATCACCTGGTTCAAAATAAGGTGAATTTCATGCGTTTTCCAGACAGGTGAATTTCACCCTGCAGTTTCCAGGTGAAAACCACATGGTAATAAGGAACATGGAATTCATGTGATTTATAGGTGAAAACCACATGGTAAAGAAAAATGTGAAATTCAGGTGATTTAAAGGTGAAAACTACATGTATGGTCATGATTGGTGTTGATGATTAAAAGACCCATGGAATTTTGTATGGCCAACATAGCAGACACTCAGTAAATACTATACATGTATGTAGTCTCATCACCCTGCAGATAATTATTTCCTATATTTAGAACTAGGACAGGGCCTGATTGTCTCTATTTTTCAAACAAGATAGATCTACTAATCCAGGTAAAACCCTAAGTTTGTGGTAGCCACTCCACTTCAAGGGATTTGTCTGATATAATTTTGGCTATTCGAAAAAGTTCCAAATAACCCCAAATGATCAAAACAAAAACAGTCAAAGACATTTTTCAATTCTTTTAATTATTTTTAATGGGTTTATTAAGAACAAGCTGCATTACATGCAGTGTAAACATTTTGGCAAACATTGCATAACATGTTAACTTCATTTATACACACTAATTTGCAATGAAACAGTCATATAGCTTACTATTTAAATCGGAACAGACCTAAAGTTTTCATTCGCATTATGTCGGCCTTGTGTTTGTCTGTCTGTCTGTCAACACAAATGAGGAAAATTGTTGCAAGATTTTTCTAATCACCACAACGAAGAACTGATTTGATTTCGGTGAAGGTCCACTGTGCTCAGAGCAGATATGGCACAACAAAGAAACATAAAAAAAAAGTTTTGGCACAGGTTTCAGAAGAACCAAACAAAATAGAGACATGCTGATACCTTGAAAAAATCTTCAGAGCAAAGGACAAAGGAGACTCCGAGGTTTCATGAATACGCCCTGATATGAATTTTTTTAAATTGGACGTCACATAAATTAATTGCCCATTACATTTTACAAGGAATACTAGAATGACGCTGAAGCCGGTACACTTATAAACAGATGTGTAGGCCCAGATATAAAGATTTTAACTTAATTTATCAGTCGAAGCTGCAATATCACAGTGGTCGTGTAATGATCAGGAAAATATCCATTACTGAATCACAGCCTTTTAGGCCCTACTAGTTTAGTGTTATAAACTTGGAAGTTTCAAGAGCATTAGAGATGTGGTGGCATTAGAAATAGACAAAACTGGTGTGCAATGGTTGCAAGAGATAACTTGTGGAACTCCGTAAAATTTTCATAATTTCATTCAGCGGATGTTCTGGGGTGATGACAAATTGGTAACTGATCTTCCGCACTTGTGTCGGCCAATCTGAAAAGGAGGAGAGCAGATGAAAGATATATATATGAGTAAAAATATACTATAGACTTGTCATGGAAAAAATCTACGAGTTTTGACTCTGAAGCATCCAAAATTGTAAGTATCATATGCCTTTTCTATATTTTTAAGCCAGAAAATGGACAACAGTTATTAATGCTTCACAGAATTATCATCAATGACTGTGAGGCATTGAGAAAATTTGGTTCCCTTCAAAAGTTTCCTTAGAAAATTCTAGTGTTGATGAATGTCGTCGAGGCCATAACATCCTAGATCTAGACTGAAGCATGAACCTCCGAAACAGAGACCGAGGCATGAACGTCCGAGACCGAGACATTATACATTGACCCTCCAAGTCTTAGACCGAGGCATCAGCTATCCTGATCGAGACTGAGGCTGGCATAACAAAAATTATGGTTGACTGCCAAATTAATTTACCTTGGTATATTATCCATATTTAGCCATCATATCACTTACAATATGGCCATGATAATGTAATTAAAGATTCACTGAATGACTCAAGTGAAATCACTGATATTAAGTCAATAAGGGGGAATATATAGAGTAGGGCGGGGCATGCAGCCCCCCTTAACTTCGAGGTGCAATTTGACCTACTTTTTATGGTCGATTATTTGAATGCTTATGCTGTCAGGAAGGGATCACTTGACTCTACTAATTACTAGTGAAACAAATTTCTACCAATTTTAATAAAGGAGTTACGGCCATTTTTGTAAAAAATTGAAAATGGCCTTCTTACCCCACCCATCGGGCAAGAAGCTCCCCTATTATAATCCTATGGCAATTTATTTGTGAGCACATTCAGCCTAAAAGTTATTTCTTAGGGTTCTTCTATCATTTTTAAGGCATTCTATTCACTTTTTTCTGAATTTCAGAATTTTTCTGTTAATACACTTATTTTTTAATATTATTGGCCCTGTTTCAATTTCAGGCCAAATTTTTTCTATTTTAATTAGCTATTCTATCAAGATTTACGGCAAAGTACACATTTTTAAACGGTTCCTGAAGCAGTTTTGAGCCCCCCCTCCCCACAGTGAAGGGGGCCTCTCGCCCCAAACCCACTTATTTTTATTTAATATCCATATTTTGAACTTAAATGCAAAAAACATGATCCAAATCATATTTATGTGATGGTCATAAAGTGAAGCAATGCAGATATCCATTATACTTTTTAAAACTTCCAAAGTTATTTCTGACAACCCCTTTCAAAGAATTAGTCAAAGTTACGAAACCATGCAAATTTTTTTGTTTCTTTAATTTCTACTATGGTTTGGTACTGTTTGCCCTGAAAATTTTTAACGTCACCTAAAAAGTCTCTAGCTTCAATCAAGTTTAGATATAACCCTGGGTGGGGGGGCCTCTCACCTAATGCGGGTTTCTTGCCCCGACCTACTCTACGTTTTGAAAAAACAGGGCATGGAATTGATCGCATTTGGAACAAATTTATTTTTGACTGAAACAGCGACAGATTTAATTAGTTTTGAGTATCAGACAACCTTAATTATTTATTTCTAAATAAAAAATTCCAGAGTTCAAGACTGTTGGGAAAGAATTGATCTATGCTTGGCAATTTTGGGACATCACTATCACCAAGTGGCTCGTTATCAGTATCTAAATATAGTACTCGAGAATGACCTACAGCAAAAGATTAAGGGGGACTGGGGCCATTTGAAGCACTTCTTTTTATTTTTTCTCTGGAGTGCTAATGGTATAAGATATTCACACGAAATTTTGGCATGTGATAGTGAATGTGTTTAACACAATGATAAGCTTATGAGATATTGTAAATATTTATAGAACTCTGCGTTATGGACACAAACTTCCAACTTTTTTTTTTTGCTTCAAATAACCCCGTCCCCGGGGTTAATTGAAGCGCCATAAAAATTTTGTAGACAACTACTTATAAAAGGGGTGTCTTTTCCATTACTGCTATCCCTATGATGACTACCGGCTTCAGTGCAACACTCGTTTGAAAATAAATTGTAAACTGTTAATTACACAATTTTTTGGTTAAAAGCTGGTTTTTCCGTATTTTCCTTTCATAAATGCAATTATGCACCGTGTTAGTTCTTAATTGCAATAACTCCAACTTGCAATTTCTTGCAAGGCATTTTGAATGAGAACAATCAATGTTTTGGCCACCCTACCATGCGTGATTCAACTAACCCCATCACACTTGGAGCACAATACTGTCTTATTTTTCAGTCTTATCAAATACACATGTATAAAAAAACACTTCTGGGCGTGGATTAAGAATGGGTTTCCTAATTTGGAATCAGGGTTAGTTCACCTGGATTCCATCTTTATTGTACAATAACTCTGATCGAAATCTGAGCAAACAAGTTAATTGGACACCCATAAAACAAACTTTCTAGCCTGCTGAATTTTGGAAATTTGGATGATTAACGGTATGATAACGTGTGCCAATAAACAAAGTAAAAGTACCAATTTGGCAAAAAAACAAATTTAAAGTTGATTTTAGGCCATGTTTCACATAACCCCGCGCTTCAAATAGCCCCGGTCTCCCCTAATGAGACGCAAGATACCATAAGGTGAAGAGTGTTTTCTGTGTGACAGGATGATTCATGGAAAAGTGAACATACAAGAGTGAAAAGATGCCTGCTCGTTATATAATAAAACTTAATGGGAGTGTGGCTCACAGCAATGAACCTCATGAATTTCAGGTCGCGGAAGAATACAACACGAGTCCGAAGATCCCGCAATTGCAAGTGAACACCATGGAAAAACCATTGAGTTCACAAAAAAAAATGTACTCGATTTAAATCTGACAATCCTGCAACCAACTGAATCTTTATGATTTTGATTCCATTGGTGATTGGAATTATCTTTTTCAAGCCAATTCTAACAATAACAATAAATACGTTGACTGTCGTTGAGGGTGCAAAAGGGATAGATCTGCTGATCTAAAAAGTGAGAACCGAATTTATCAGAAACATGTATTGCCAAAAAACCAAAACCATGTTAATCCAAGGGGACCTTAGTTAGTACGGAGTATCCCGCTCCATGCATAGGGGTTTTTGCACGTATTATTTATTTAATACATGTATCTACATATAAATTATATAACTAAATAAAAAAATTATTAGGTGCCTAAACCCGTGGTCCCACACAGGAACGGATGCAGGGGGGGGGATGAGGGCATGCATCACCCCCCACCAGATGAAATTTTCAAAATATTTATAAGTTAATTATATCAGCGTGCAGTCTCGTTATATCGTGGGCTATGCGTTCCGCGACTTAATAACCCGATAGACCCCCATACCACATCAACAACATCTAATTTCGACACGACAGCTGAATTCGACACTCACCAACCTGCCTGGCAAGTGATTCAATCCAGCAAGTTGTTGACATTTTGGCCTACACAACAACGAAGTTAAGCATCTGTCAAATGCACCCGAGGACCCAAAGTGTGCATGTCGAATTCAACTATCGTGTCAAAATCAGAAGTCGTCAGTGGGGAACCAACATTTTCTGGATCCTCCGCTGGTCCCGCGCCCCGGATCAGGGGCAGCCCACTGGCATAGACAGAAATTTTTGCAACAAAATTTAAGGCTTTTCCAGGCAGAAAAGCACAGTAATTTTTTTTTTCTGAACATCTACAATATAGGCCTACCATAAATGTTTCTACCACCGGCTGACTGTCAAAAGAAATCACCAAATATTCAGCTGGTCAAAGAAAATCTTCATTTGTTCATATTTATTTCTTTCCCTGAACTTTTCACATATGAAACTGACATACATTGTACCCGCAAATCACAACTCACCTTTAAAACTCCGAACTGGCTGAATAACTTTCAAGTAAAGTTTTTCTCCTGCTTTGACTGAGACTGACAGCTATCTTCTGCTTTCTCTTTGTTTTTGTTGTTTTCTGCTGCTTCTGTAATTTCCAGCAGGTGGTGTGACGTCATCACCAAGGTGATCGTGACATCACAGAAGGCAGGTGCTTGTGACGTCATTGCATTGTTCATTCATTCCACTGTTGATCTTCCCAGAGCTGACAGCAGACAATATGGACTTGCAGAAAATGTTTACCAAAGAATTGAATTTAATATGCAGGTCTACAAATGACTGTTTTACTGGATACACAAAAGGTTAGTCTTGCTCAATCTGTGTGTGGTGTGTGATTGTAGGCAAGTGGCTTCAAGCAAGTTCATTGTTTCAGACATTCAATTTGTTTACAACTTTGAATTTTTTTTCATCATTCATGACTTGAGCTTTCAGTTGAAATTTTTACCACCTCTCCAGGCCGGTATTTTAGACAGTGTTAGACATCCAGTGGAGTTTAGAGGCCAACCAGATGATCTTTGGGAGGGGGGGGGGGTGGGGTTCCATGGATTTTTGGTGAAAAACAAGTTTGTTTCCACATGACATTAACCCATACCGGAATGGACATTTATGTGCATCCAGTGGCCATCCACAGCTAACTACCTGTTGGGCCATTTAGGCCTAGCCTATGTCTATTTAGGCCAATATATTAATTTACGTGAAGCAGCTGATGAAATCATAAACACAGGATTATTGACTGTTGGGACTAATCAGTCCGGTAAGGGTTAAAAAAAGTTCAGAAGGTGAAAAACAAAATTTTTTCCACCTGTAGCTAGGGTACCGTCATAATGTTAAAAGTGAAAATGGAGATAAAATACTTTGTCGCTCGTCCGCATGCGAAAGAAAAAAAATTGGCGATGCTTCATCACTGACGTCAAGGAAAAAAAAGCTCATCCCATGGGTAAAATCCATAGACCCAAGCTGTCGTCTGGTCGGCCCCTTAGTCAGTTTTCCTCAATGATCGAGACCATGGGAAATTATTTATTCTATGATAACAGTCACTGTCATGATTGATTTTGAGCTTACCGGGTATGACGCACAGGTATAGCCCTATTTGTTTTTAAAAATCAAACAAGTCCATGTTAAGAAAATACCTTTTATTATAGGCCTACCTATTATTTTTATTTCACATTTTGGCACACATTGTTAATCTACTAGAAAATTGGTCCCCTCCCCTCCCCCACCGGGCCCCGTAGATCTTATGGTTGCCCCATTATATACCATTATATACTATAATTATTATCCCATGAAATATTAGTATTTTTACCGTCTGTTTGTCATGTTTATAATTACATTAAAATAATTAAATATGGTAGCCTAATAGCCCTAATATATAGGCCTACAGCCTAGTCCAGATATGGAGGCCTAAGATTTTCCTGCTCTTAATTTTATCTGTTTCCTTTGAACAGGCAAAAGTACGATCGAAAAGACAAAAGAACTCCTGCAGACCTGCACCAGTCTTTAAAAGATATATATGTGAACAGGGAAAATTATAACTCTTAATTTGACTTAAACATTGATGGCCTTTAAATAGTGTTTTTTTTCCAGTTTGACAAATGCAGTTTTTCAATGTTACATGTGGGGCAGCAGTTATCCAAATAATGTAAATATTGCTTTGGTAAGGGGTAGATACTGGAAGGATGATATCTGGGACAGCTCGGGCCGATATTCCTTTTTTTTTTCAAATTCCTGGTTTCATATTTTTTATTGATTTTTATTTTCATTGTTTGATACAATTGTTAAAAAGTGTTAAATTTCATTGTGATCCAATATTTATTTGTAACTGACGCTATTCGAAAGTTCTTTTATTATTATATTATATTATTATGAAGATATATATTATTTCTAATTTATTTTCTGTTTCATGTATTTAAAAGCTCAGTTAAACAGATAAACTAAACACTTATAAATCACTTTACTATCGATTTCACCTTTTGATATTTTGCATTTCAGGGCAACCACATAACATTGTGTGGGACTCCTCATAAGGAATTGCCATATACATCAAAGGTACCTGTTAAATCAATATCTTAACTGTCTCCAGGAGACTCAGTTTCTCATTCTTGTTTTGTTATTAATTTCTTGTTTTGTTAAAGTTCTCTTAAGAGTTAAAACATTTCTTAAAACTCTTTAGAAAGAGATGGCAAATTTTCATTTAGAAGAGAGTTTTCGGTTATTTGTGTTTCTATTTTTGCTAGTTTCTCGCATTTGAATTTCAAGTAGATCTACCTGGTGGATAAATAGGCCTATGTAAAATAACTTCTTTAATTTCAGAGATTTATTTTTGCTGCTTTTTTTACTGTGCTTATATATTCTTAATCAACTCTAATTCTGGACATGAATTGTTCATTCATTGATCATTTTTGATGAAAAGATCATATAGTTGATATAACTATTGTCATATCATATTATCTTGCAGGATGATTCAGAAAACTTATTGAGAGATGTTGGACTATACATGTACGAGACTGAGGAAGAAGTTCCTGAAACAAAAATCATAACCTCTTCATGTGATTCTTGGTAAGAAACTTTAATATATCTCTATCTGAGCTACTGTAGTACAAATTTTACCTGAAAACTGCAGATTCACAGTAACACAACAAAAAAGCTGAGGGCATGTTTAAAATGTTGATTTGATTCCAGTCCTGAGGAATCATGATCTCGTTTTGCCAGGAAAAATATTAGTTTTTATTTCCAGATTTTCAGTAAAATTCATGAGTTCCTGGCCAAATTAACGAATTGCGATAGTAACACCGATATCCTGAGACTCCAGGGGCTGTTGTATTTTTAAAAATTAGCACTATCCCTTCTCCACATGCAGTGACAAACTGTGAATGTCAAGATATATTGTCACTATTTTTATTAATGTAATGTTATCCCACGTAGCATATAGCCTATTATAGGCCTAGGCCTAAGTTCTTGTGGTGGCATTTTGCGTTGTTAGATTTTAGTCACTGATTTGTGCTTATTATGTTTCGTATCATTTGACCTTTACATTTCTAATTTCAGAAAACATATGGTGCGGATCAAACAGGCTTATCGTGGATTGACCAATTCCAGGGTGGAGGAAGCAGAAGTGCTCAACAGAAAGAAACAAGGAGGAGATTCACTGAAGCCTTGCATGATTACCTGAATTTTGTTGTATCTTAACATTCAATTAAATAAACAGATATTATAATACAGACTGTCTGGTGTTTGTTATGGGGGATTACATTGCACTACCCATGGTAAGGGAGTGTTATAAATAAGAGATAAGTTCCGAATTGACAAATCAACTGAAATGAGAGGCTAAATATAGCCCGCATGAGCCTGAATCTCAGAAAAAGGCTCCCATGTGGTTTCCACAAGAAAGTTCCCATGTTATTTCCACAAGAAAGTTCCCAGGTGATTTCCACCTGAAAAACAGGTGAAATTCACCTGTTCAGTGCCCCACATGGTTATCACATGGGCTCTTTTTGCCTACTTTCACCTGGTTCTCTGCCAGGTGAAAATCACCTGGATTTCAGGTGATTTACACCCTGTGAACATTTCCTAGTGTAATGTGAAATAATGTGATGGCAACTTACTCAGCGGCAGTTTTAGGCCATTGCAGGCATTAGCTAAATGATAAAATATTAACCGTGACAAAATTATTATTTTTAGTCGACCGATCTATTGTATTTCTTGTCTCTAAGTCTTGACTAAGGTCATTACATTAAAATAAGATCTTGGGTATGCAGATTTGTAGTAAATAGTAACAATAATGCAAATAATATTTTTTTGTCGGGCATTACAGGGATTAATGACTGGCAGCCTCGGGCAGTAAAATCATTAATGCCCTCGCCTTCGGCTTGGGCATTAATGATTTTACTGCCCTCGGCTGCCAGTCATTAATCCCTGGTAATGCCCTCCAAAAAAAACATTATTGTATAATTATTATTACTATACATGCACTTTACCAGGCAGATAATGCTCCAGACCCCCCATGTTAATCCACCATAAAGAAAAACATTAATCTCATTAATGCCCTGCTTGCAGGGCCATAACGATATTATGGACCAGGCAAAGAAGCCCCCTGGTGTATTGTGCATGTCGTGACGTCACCTGGCAGTGACATCATAGTGACGTCATGGCAACGTTATTATTTGTGATGTCATTGCATTGTGACAGCTTCAGAAGTTCACTTGGGCTAGAATCTGATGATGACGATCTTATTTTGTTGATCAGTGCAATACTAAATAGGCCTAAATTTATCTGAATACGCCTATATCGCAACCTTGGTATTATTCAGAATCATTCAACACTGGTAGTGGCATGATCAGTTGCCGATGCCTTTATTTTTGGTGACACTACAACTACGGTACCAATTTTCTTTTTTTTCTAAAATAAGTTAATTTTCCTAATCATTAGGGCAACGTTGAAATAATGTGATGGCAACTTACTCAGCGGCCGTTTGAGGTCATTGCTGGCAATAGCACCTAGATAGGCTCATTTATTAAATTAACCGTGACATAAATAAGGTTGTTTTTAGTCTACCAATCTATTGTTTTCCTTGTAGTGGACGGGTTAAGTGCAAAATATAGGCCTTTGACTTCAAGTCATGATGCAAGGGTCCCCTTTGGCAGAGATGGTCCTTGGGTCAAAGAAAAGATTTAAGGGTAAGACACACGCCATATCTCAAATTCAAGATGGCTGCCAGCGGCCATTTTGAATTTTGTGAAAAATCTCAAAAACTTAATGATTTTGATCACAAATTAATGTGTGGCACACCAATTTCAATCAAAATAAGGTTACCATGACCTCTGGAATTGTCAGAAATAATCATGAATTTCAAGATGGCTAATGGCAGCCATTTTGAATTTGTGTGGCCAAGATCAACATCAGATGTGTAAAGTGCATGGTGAGTAGGGTGTCCCAAAAAATGTGAAAGTCTGAAATTCATTGGGGCTAACCTCTATTTATGTTCTATAGCCCCTCTCTGACTCCCATGTAAAATTTCAACTAATTTGAAGATGTTTTAGACGTTGCTCAAGGGCCCCAAAGATAGATAGGGGTTTAACATTAAATTTCCTGCGAAAATGGCTATTTTAGCCAATAGCTCACAAATTATTGGTTTCAGTCCGGCCAAACACATGGACAGTTGATATAAAGATGTATACATTTTCCTGCACACTGTGGTACCAATTTCATATCTGTACCTCGCTTGGTTCTTGTGTTATTGGCAAATATATACTATTTTACATGAAAAATTTACGCCAAGGCAAAGCGCCTTTCTTGATGAAGATTAATTTCAGACTAATTTTGAATTTAAACATGAGACAATCACATATTGGTTCCATAGTGTGACTGAGACACAAGAACATCAACCAGTATCCTACAATCTGTTTCAGACTACTGAAACAATCAAAGAAGTTTTTTTAAATCACAGAAAATCGCATAAATAAGTATATCCAATGAATGTGGATTTTCTCATTACCTGACCAAGTGACAAATATAAAATTGGTACCACAATGTGCAGAATAATTTATACATCTTTATATCAACTATCCATGTGTTTGGGAGGACTGAAACCGATAATTTGAGAGCTAGTGGCTAAAATAGCCATTTTCGCATGAAAATTCAATGTTAAACTCCTATCTATCTTTGGGGCTCTTGAGCAACATCTAAAACATCTTCAAATGAGCTGAAATTTTACATGGGAGTCAGAGAGGGGCCATAGAACACATTTGGAGGTTAGCCCCAATGAATTTCCGACTTTCACTTTTTTTGGGACACCCTAATGGTGAGTCATTGGTGACTTCAAGTTATGATGTAAAGGTCCACTTTGGTATGGAAGTTGTTAATATCACCAATTCTAAATATTTTATCCCAAGGTGTGTGTATGATTACCATTTCCAAGATGGCTGCCACCAGCCATCTTGGCTTTCATACTTTATTTACAAGTATTATTTAGGTCATTTATTGCAACAATGAAAGCATCAATTTGGACTATCAAATCACTGTAATGTGGTTACCCTCACTGAATTCATTTATGAGCTAATATGATATAATTTAAAAATAATGCTAAAGATGTTTCGTTTCAAGATGGCCGCCATATCTTGATATTTCAATGTGAATTTGTAAAACATGAACTATTTGCCCTAAAATTAAGTGTTATACCTCTTTTTCATGTAGTTTTGGATGAATAATACATTTGTGAATCTAAAAATGCTAAATAACCCTTTTCATTATGGCTATTAATCTCAGTATTCGTGAAATGCTTGTTTGGGGTTATTTTTGATCAATAGCTCACCAGATTTAATTCAAATGAACTTTTTAACATTGGTAGCCAACGAAAGTCCCCACCTAGAGTGGATGAAATTACTTGTTTCATTTCCAGAAGGGCCCATGGTAGTGTATCTCTCTGATGTCCAGACTGAGCAGACACTGCTGGCAACAGTGCCAATTACCAATTAATTACCAGTTGGGAACAGAGCAACAACCAGGAGTTGAATCTGGAATGCTGGACAAGAATTGCTAACCACTGATCCACTGTGTAAGCTCTCTGAGAGGTATTTTGCGCATTCCAGATGGTGTTAATTTGATGAAGAAAATCTCAAAAAACTTCAACTTGGTACCATCTTGATATCAAAGTCACAATGGAGATGGTTTGAATGTTGAAATCTCACAGTTTCATTACAAAGTTTAGGTTTTAAAACTTTGTACAATTTCAGAGAATTTACTATTATTATCAGCTAGTTATTGTAAACCATATTAAATAAAACATAGTAATATTATGAAATAACATTTGCCGGGAGATTGGACTCTCTCATTTTGCTTGAGAGGAAGCAGAAATGCAGGAGAGAAGAAATATTGGGGAGGAGGCAAGAAAGGATGGGCAGAGAGAAGACAGGGATGGAGGAGACAAGACTACATGAGGAGGAGGGAAGGGTTATTGGAGAGAAAGAGCTATTGGGGAAAAGGCAAGAGCTAGGCGGAGACAGAAGGGGAGAATGCAGTCACAGTCACAGTAAGAGAGGTGACTAGATCATGTTGAAAGAACTGAGAAGGATCAATTGGAGAAGGCAATAGCCATCAGGATGAGGCTACTGCTATAAAGAGCAGACAAAGGCTAGGGAGGAGATGGCAAGCAGGGTGGTAGAATGAGTGAAAGGAGTCATAAACTAGGGGGGAGGAGACGAGGTTGTTAGATAACCCCAAGAGTGGGAAGGAGGCAGAAAAGGATAATGCAGAGAGAGACACAGAGAGAGACAGAGACAGAGACAGAGAGAATACATGGAGATATGTGCAAAGGAGGGGTAGTTAGGGGTATTCCAATGAACTCCCCATAGTATAGGTACTACATCATGCACATACATTCAGACAAGCATGACAATGATTCTGGTTTCCTGCCTCCTCCCCGAGCTGCATATCTGCCCCCTCCCGCTCTGTGTTCACCCGTTCTTACTTCTGCTACCTTGTGAGCCTCCCTAGTAGAGCTTTTTTTCCTCGGTGATTATGAGTTGTAATCTCCCCAAATGGCGACTATGGCTACTAAGGGGATTACTAGTCATATACAAAAACTGTCTTAAACAAGCCAGCACCCTGAACAGTTACATTTCTGGCAACTGTGAAGATTTTGAATAGAAAGAACCAATTTCTTCTGTGCTTTCCCTCCCTCCAACCAACCTTGTGAAACACAATCAAATAAAATTTGCACACTTCATCCAAGCATACATTTGTTTTGAAAAGGTTGTTATTCTGAATTTATTGCACATACAAAGGGTCAAGCCAAGGCATAATTTCCTAGTCCAAAGTAATTTCAAGCAAGCATAGCTTAATATATAGTCCAGCCCTCCAAATGTTACACATTTACTCAATATGTGGGATATTTTACTTGTTCAACATAGACACTGATACAAGGGACCCCACTAAGCATTTGAAATTGGAATAAAAAGGTACACTTGATTATAGTGGCCCAGACCTTGGATTAAAAAGACTTATTAATCCAAGCCCAGACTATGAACTCAATACCACTAAATTTTTCTCAGATATTATTATTTTTCATACTTAAACCATGAAGACTGAGGAACATACATGTACATGAAATTTGTAGTCGCCCCCAGAGGTGTTGAGACAGTTGTGTAACCTCCAAGTCTACTGAGTCATAATATTAGAGGCAGCTACAGTGATTAAGAATTCAGGTGGCATAAACCTAATCACTCCATAGTCGCCTCTGGACACCTAAGGGGCCACCATCTAATCTTAAGGGGGGCTTGCAGCTTTTTTGCAATAAATGATTTATTGCTTAGTTTTGGTGAAATAAATAAATTCTTTCTGGGCAGTCTTGAAATAAATAACTTCCGGAGGGGGTTTTTCCTGACAAGGTGTTGCTTGATTTAGAAATGAATATTCAGGGAATTCACGCACTTGAAATCCCACCGTTACAATGAAATAAATAATCTATCTATCTATCTATCTGTCAGTAAGGTAATTGTGTTACCTACTTAATGAAAAAGTTGAATACCAATCCAATTAATTTGTTTTATCTTGCATGGCTTTAATCCATGCACAAGTGGGAAGTCCATTTTATTTTATTTATCAAAGAAGCCCCAACTTATGACTTTTTCGTTGTAATATTCTCAAAGGAATAGGCCTGCTGCATTGTGTAATTATATTCTAAACTTAAAACTTGTCACAAGCTGAGAGTACATGGCGTACACATACCTCAGATAACAAACTTAACAAAGGCGACATAAAAATAACATTATGGAATTTAAAGTCCATGGTTGTGGTGCTACGATAATATAATGTTTTTCTAATATATTGTTTTACTTGTACAGGATCAGATGTAGTATCCAGTTTAGTCCTTTTAAAAATGTGACGTGTTAAAGGTTTTGGTAACATCTCAGTCACCTGGAGCTGCCTGATAATCACTCAATAGTCGCTTCTAATGCACCCAGGTGACTAAAACTTGCATAATCACTGGTGTAACAACACAATATTTCACTAACAGTAATTGCTTAATCTCAGTCTCAATGTCATAGTCGCCTATAAGTGCTGAAATTCTGAACCCTCCCAATATCCTTTTTGTTTCTCATTGTTACAAATTGTTTTGCATTGGAAGCAGGCATTCTCAATGCTAAATTAATCCACGTATAACTGCGTGAAACAGAAATAACAGCTTAAAAACTGTCATCAACATTTTTTGGCGACTTAAGTCATTCTGTAGATTACAGAGATTGCAGTTTATAATCACCGAGGAAAAAAAGCTCTAATAGCTCCCTCTTTGCCTGTCCATATTATGCATACTATGTAGGCTATTATATATGTGTCCTCTCTCTCTGCATTTTCCTTTCTGCCTTCTCCCTGGCTCTTCCCTCCTCCTCAAAAGATCTTCTTTTTCCCCTCTCTGCCTAACAATCACAATATATCTTCCATCTTTATCTTTTTATTCCCTTTGCATACTCCCTCTCCATCTCCTCTCCTCTGCTCTTACCTACCATCAACAGCTCTTTCCTCCATATATCTGATACTTGTTGGGAGAGTCAAATTTATCTCTTTGGTAGGGTTAGTTTGGTAGATAAAACTTAAGTCCTACCTGGTACATGACATTGTGTGAACCAATCATGCTATTGCCTTGCCTTGTATGCACCTTATTCTATGCAGCGCATACCTCCTATCCACCACCAATTTGGAGAGAGAAAACAAATAAGTAGCTTGGCATGATGCCATCAATATTAACCATCACAATCGGAAACTTGAAAATTTGGCTTTGTTTAAAAAGTTTATTCAAAGCTATTGATCAAAAATGCTCCAAACAATCATTGCACAGATACTGAGATGGCTCCTGGCTATTTATAGCCATCCTGTAAAAGGCTATTCAGCATATTTAAGGTCACAAACACAATTTTCATCCAAAATTACATGAAATAGAGGTATTACACTTAATTCTAGGGTAAATAGTTCATATTTTATAAATTCACATGGAAATATCAAGATAACCAATGGCGGCCATCTTGAAATCAGTCCAATGCATCATTTGGCATTATTTATATAAACTATGTCATAATCATTGTCATATTAGCTCATCAATGTTAAGTGAAGGTAATCACATTACAGTGACACAATAGTCCAAATGCTTTCATTGTAGCAATAAATTACTTAAATAATACAAATAAAATATGAAAGTCAAGATGGCTGATGGCAGCCATCTTGGAAATGGTGATCATACATGTACCTTGGGATCAAATATATAGAATTGGTGAAATTAGCAACTTCCAAGCCAAAGTGGTATGGACCTTTACATCATAATTTGAAGTCACTATGCACTTTACCCATGTAATATTGATCTTGGCCACACAAATTCAAAATGGCTGCCATCAGCCATCTTGAAATTCATGATTACTTATTTCTGACCATTCCAGAGGTCAGGGTACCCTCATTTTGATTGAAATGTATGTGCCACAGATTAATTTGTGATCAAAATTTGTAATTTTTTGAGATTTTTCACAAAATTCAAAATGGCCACCGGCAGCCATCTTGAATTTGAGATATGGCGTGTGTCTTACCCTTAAATCTTTTGTTTTGACCCAAGGATCATCTCTGCCAAAGGGGACCTTTGCATCATAACTTGAAGTCACCATGCACTTAACCCGTCCACTATTGTCTTAGTCTTGACTAAAGTCATTACATTAATTTAAAGCCTTACTGTACTGAGCAGTCCAAAAAAAAAAAACAATCCTGTGCTTGTGACGTCACCAGGGACAACAGCAGATTTTAGGGACATAAATGGCCCAACAGACACTAAGCTGGGGATGCGCATAAATGTTCCTTTAGTCCAGTAAGGGTTAGAAAAATATCTCAGGTATGCAGATTGAAGTAAATAGTAACAATAATGCAAATAATATTTGCAAATAATAATTGCAGCCTCGGGCAGTAAAATCATTAATGCCCTCGCCTTCGGCTTGGGCATTAATGATTTTACTGCCCTCGGCTGCCAGTCATTAATCCCTGGTAATGCCCTCCAAAAAAACATTATTGCATAAATAAACATCCGGAAACTGGGCGTTAATGGCCAGACACAGCCCTCTGAAATGATAATGACGCTAAATGTGCCATTCTTACCTGTCTATTCCTGATGGAGTTATCAAATTGATTTCTAATATTTTCTGTACCTTCTTCCAGATTCTGTATCCCAGTTATAAGGCAAGTGTACTGGCAGAGGATAACCTGGTACTCCTGGTTTTTGATCAGATAAGACACGGGACAGTCAGTGGATCAAGAGAGGGAACAATTTGGATTACTGCCAACTCCATTGCCAAAGAAGTTATTTCAAAACTCAAGGTAAGAACTTTTAGCAGTCACAATAGTCCATTCAGAGTAACAACAAAAGAGTGAAATTAAAAAAAAAATCTTCTGCTTCCAACCTCCCAGGTCAGAAATGTAGTTAAATGCCACTGGCTAGGGTTACTCTGACTACACCAAAAATGGTGTTGAACCAGAAACAGTGCCACAACCTTGAAAATAATACCACCAAAAGAAATAAATGGTTTGGCACCAAGGCATGGCTTTTTTTGGTTGTATTTACCTGTTTTTGTATTGGCGCTGTTTTTGATTGTGGTCCTGTTTTGGATTGTTTCGTATTGTGCTGTTATTTTGTGACAAGCTGTTTTGGTGTTTTCACTGCTTTTGGTGTAGAAATTCAGGAAATAACAGAATTCTGCAGAATAGGAGAATGCTTGCAGTAATGTACATTTGCTACACTGTAAATTTTGAATTTTGAGTTAGCTTAATTGATTGAGTGAGATGGTTGCACAATTCCTTTGAGCCAAGATAGCTTGTTGTTTGCAAGTTATAACAACATAAAGATTATCATAACTCAAAACAGCAAGCTATCATGGCTCAAACAAATTGTGCAACCATCTCACTCAATCATTTGAGCTAACTCAAAATTTCAGAATTTACAGTGTACAAGAGTGCCAAATCCCTCAAGGAAATTGTAGAATTCTGCGTTCATTGTACCGCAGATCTTTTCTGAAGTGCAGTGTTCCTGCAAAAAGCAAGAGGATAATATGTCAGAATCAAAGTTTGAATGACTTGCAAATACTGCATGGAGAGGGTAATTTGAATTATTGGGCAAATTAAAACCATCATTGCAAAATGTATCTTTTACAGGCCTGTTACGTACTTAAAACTGTAACAATGTCTGCTGAGACTATATAATTGTTTGCTTATAAGAGCTATTTATTCCCTACTGCTCCCTATAATATATTAGGTGGTAATTTTGCAGTTTGAGAGTGACTTTGCTTTTATTTTACTTTACAGATATACATGCCTCTGGAGAATATAATTGGCGGATGGTATATATTACTTCAATATATTTATCCTAGTTTCAAGATATCTTATTCACATAGAGTAGTTATTTGTCAGAAGCAACAACATTGAATGATTACTTCTCTGAACCCCTACAGGTGGAGGGTTTTTTATTTGTAAATATGAAGCAGATATGGTGTTTTGTAAAGTAGGGGAACATGGAGCACAATGAGACCCAGGGATTGTGAGGCAACCTTCCTGCATCCAAGTGATTCTGCTTGCAGGACAACCCTCATTCATGCTTGGGACGGTATTTTTTCCAATATAATGTCTATATCGATTTCATGAAGACCTCCTGTTCAAATTTGTTAAATTATCTGATATTTTGCTAAATACTTTTTGGTTCAAGTCCAATATAAGGACCAAATAGTTCCAGCGTGTAACAATAAGTGTGTTAGTTGGTTGTAACATCATCATAACAACAATTTCAACCAATCAGTGGGGCTGTGGGGGCGGCAGCCCCCATGTGACGTCGTTACAACGGTTTTTACGCAATGATTTTACTGAGTAAACAGTCCCACAGGAACTTCTTATCCGTATATATTGGACTTGAGCCTACTTTTCTACATCACAACAGAAAATCAGGGTGAAATATTGGTCACCATGAAAACATGTTTGTCATAACAAAAGATAATCATTTATGAAGATGTAAAAACGTATTTAAAGCAAAGTGCTCAACAAACATATCACATTTTATGCAATCTTCAGAAAGAGGACATATCTTCAAGAAGTCCGAACAGGCAGATCTACCTGTCTTGTGAATCTAATTTTCAGTGTATCACGAAGAAATCTTGAAAAAAACAGTTGCAAGGGTAAATTTTAGTACTGACTACCCCTTTATAGAGCAGTAACTTGAATACCATTAAGCATTGGCTCGAAATATATTGCATTGCGCCATTATACAGTTATAAAGTTTTGAATTTTTCTTGTGACCCACCCATTGGTCCATTTGAGAAGGCATGACCGACCTTAGACTAGCATAAATTATATGGCTGCTTCTTTTCTGAGAATTTAGAAGGACAATGACACGTCCGCATTTCCTTCATAAATTATGTTGGATAGATAGACAGATAGATTGAAGATAGTTATATTAGACTCTGACAATATAAAATATTTTGTTCTGTATTCCTCTATCCATATTCACCTTTCACTATTGCAAATGATATCTATCAGTTCACTAAAGATATTACAACTAATTGTTTATTTTGTCTATTCTTTTGCAGCGTCTTGTCTGACTACATTCATCATAGTGATATCAACAAGGAGTGGAATTCACATTTTGTGGGCTTGCTGACATCCCTCATCAGAGAAGGAGCAGATCCTTTTTGCCCAGTGTGGTCAAGAGGCAAACCTTTTCCTTCTGCTTTTAGTTCTTTTCTGGAGAAGTACACTGCGCATCTGTCAGAGTCACTTATGTCCTCAGTCACAGCTTTTCTGGAGGAAGCATTCAAGAAATGGAAAGTGTCCAGGGTGAAAAAAGGCGTCCTGAATCATGTCATGAAGAATGTTCCAAGTCTCATAATTGAAGGTGAATCCAGTCATCTTTCCTCAATCAAGGGACTCATCTTAGAAAAATGTCTCAAAATTATAAAGACTAACCCTGCTCTTTGTAATCACATGGATGCAGAGGGGAAAACACCGCTTCACAGATTAATGGAGAAAATATCAATAAATGGTCTGTGGGAAAGAACACCAGATTTAGTTGCTGGAACTGATAAACTATGGGATCTCATGTCTGGATTGATTACAGACAGTAATGTAAATATTAAGGACAACAACAAAATGACTCCTTACACTTGGATTCTCTGGTGGCAGGAATCTGTAAGAGTGTCCCTGACACTAGATTCCCTGAAGAGGCAGAAATTAGCAAAGAAGATAGAGGATGTGAAGAAACATTTGCAGGAAAAAGGAGCGATCCAGGAAGATGCTCTCAAAGGACTGAAACACTTGAGGTAAGAGCTGCAGGGGCGTAATTTTCATGTAATATTGCGGGGGGACAAGCAGTAAATACAATGCATTGTCTGAATTCCAACAGATGTCTTGTCCTGCACATGATCTTTGTTGTTGAACTTGCATTTTAGCCATCAGTGCATAACAATTATGATTTGATAAATATACGATTTGATTGTTTTTCCATTTTGACTCAGCTTTCAAAAGAATCTATGATAAAACTTAATAGGAGTGTGGTTCACAGCAATGAACCTCATGAATGTCCGGTCACAGAAGAATACAACACGAGTCCGAAGGACGAGTGTTTATTCTGCAACAGACCTGACATGAGTGAGGTTCATGCTCCCATATAGTTTTATTTATATCCCACAACAAAAATAGACCTCCAGTCAAAAATATTAATAATTTCAAGAGGCAATATTTTGTCTGAATGGCCACAAAAAGAATCCTAGCAGCCACACTGACGAATCAGAGCGTCAAAAAATTGTGACATCATCACTTCACTGCTCATCGTTTACATAACAACGTCAGATAATGACATGCATGTGGTTCACAACGATGAACCACATGGTGTGAATCACATGGTTTTTTGTCAGAACTTCACTGCCTATTGTGGGATATAATTGAATATCTGCTTCCATTTCTTTGCTTGGCAGAACACAGGTTGTGACACCTGAATATTGCATGATGAAACTGAACAAGTGTAAATAACGATATTGTAAGTATCCAACGTATCATGTAACGTAATAAGACCTATCTATTTGATCATTCATTCAGGTACACAAAAATCGAAGACAAGATCCAACGTTTGACGAGATCTAATATTGAACAAGAGACCAAGGAGATTTTGGAAATCTTGGATGACGGAAATGTTATTTACCCCAAGCAAGGACCTGTCGTTATGAAGACGCTTGTTAGTAAACTAGATGACCTGTATCTAGAACCTTCGTACACAAAGCTGGTTCAGGTAAGAATTTGTTTGAATGTGTATAATAATTATTCTCAGCGTATGCTTAACATTTATTGTGTCTTGCAAAAAAAAGCAAAGCTGTTTGCATCACGTCATGGAGAAAATATTTAAGGTGACTCAAGTATGGTAGTTTGATCATACAGATTTTTCTAAAATTTTGTACCAGCACTCCATGGGACCTATACATTCCAAAAATGAAAAACAAAAAAATTTCACCGACTGGTTTGGTTGCCGTGGTAACAGCATGTTTACCCTGATGACTGTTCAGAAGTCATAAAATGAGTTCTTGGTTATGTGCCACAGGACGAAGCATTACATGCATTAGTCACACAAAAACATCAGAAATGTCTTCTTATAGATGTGCTCTAATACATTTGCCTTAAACTTGAAGAAAAAGGTTAAAATACTTTTTACTGTAAGACATCAAAGTGCAGCAACACACTAATTAATTGCAGATTTTGTATGCATCAATTTTGGTAGTAATCAAATTTTATGAAAACGATCATACAGATTTTTTTTAAAGTTAGTATATATCATTAACAGGTTACATTCAAACAAATGGCAAAAAATATAAAAAATTCACCGAGTCATTTTTTTTACTACAGTGCCATGACTGTGCTAATGTCAATTTAAAGAAATAAAGACAATTTCAGACACAGTTGACTGAATTTAATCTGGAAAATTTTTGGATTAAGTTGAGAAGCTGAAATTTTGAAGTAATACAGAATAGACGTCACTGCATTCAACAAAAAAATAATTATGCTTCTAGCTGTCTTAGATGTCGTTTAAATGGCAATTTACTGGCTCTTGTGACCTTAACTAATTTTTCCTTCAAATATCAAATTTAAATTTAAGTTGAAACCGTGAGCTAACTGCCTGAATTTCCTGATTCATTCAACCTTGATTTAAAAGACCAAATTTGAAAGCTAATTTTATATTTGTAAAAGCTCATACATTGAATATCTCTGTTTCTTTGTTGAGAAAAAGTCACTTATACCAAACATACATTAAGCTAAGTCAGTACCAATGGTTACTGTAAAAAAAACAGAGATTTAAATTACCTTATTTTTAAAGTAGGAGATTTGTGATGAAACAATTTTCCTCAAATGACAACATTCAAGAAGGTACTCGAACAAGAAAGGCGATTCACTTGATGGCCTGCACTATGACTTGCTCTGGAAGGAGAGTTTGTCCAGAGAGAAGTCACCTCCCTCAACAAACTTATTCATTAAGCATGTCAGAAGAGCAAATTACAGCAGTCAAATCTTAATTTTTTTTCTTATCAATTCTAAATAATCATATTTTTTCAGGGATTTTCAATACTCATTTTTTTTAAATCTTGGAGAAAAAAAAATTTGAAATCGGAAAAAAAAAGGAAGTTTCCTAATGTCCTCTAAAAATAAAAATTAAATGTTGAAACAAAATTAAGTCTTTAAAAATAAAGATTAGTGAAAAAAGTTTTTTAGCCTAGATATTAGCATTTTTCTTGAAATTGGACAAAAGAGTTGCCTTATTTCCGCTTTTTGAAAAAAAAAAAAATTAGTGAAATTGAAAAATGTTGGAAAATATTCATGGGAAAAAAAAATTGGAAGTTTTTTTTTTTAAAAGAAGTGGACCACTTCTTGCAGGACCTCAACATAAGTACACTGTGCGAATATGGCAGTCGTAGAAAAGCCCACTGGGTCACACACTGTTGAGATCTAACTTTGGTTTTTTAACTTCGGTGATGATCCTGTGATGACATCATGGTAGTGACGCAATGACGTCAGGTTCTGTTGAGGTTGCTAGGCAACTTCGATGCACATGGCGTCATCATTGTTGACGACAGAAACTGGAGGATGAGAAGGGACAGCAAATTTTTGGCGGAAACAGCCAATTTCGGCCCTGTTGAAGTACAATAAGTATCCCACTTTGGGCAGAAGGATTATTTAGGTGGACTGTGCGAATTTGGTGAACGTGGGTCACCCAGACGCCTTGTAAGAGGGACCGAAGCATCCAGAAAAGCGCCTTTATAATGAGTAAGATGGGTGAATAGCTGTTTTTCTCAGCTTTAATATGGTGTGCAGCATTTGTATATTGCTACAGTAGTTGACGAGAAATTAAATAATTATATACCCTACACATGTTCTAATATTTCCAAACATCAAATTTGTAGGGTGCATTAAAACTGAAATAACAGAGAATTGCAACACTTTCAAGTTCTACATCCACTGTATTATCAATGGTGTGTTTTGAAAATGTATAATGCCTTTTTGGTTTTCCTAGATCTTTTTATCTTTTTTGAAAAGTTATTTGTATTTTAATATTTTATAAAATCCTTTTTTTCCCCATTTTTTCTTATAGAATCATAGTTCGTTTAATTAATTTACAGACCATCAACATGTTTTACACATGTTTGGATAGCTGTGTTTCTCAGCTTTATGTTGGTATGCTGCATGTGTATATTGTATACAGGAAAGAGTTACACTGGCTGCCTATTCCTGCTAGGATTCAATTTAAACTGATGACAACCACATGGAAGTCTCTGAACAATGGGGCACCAAAATACATTAAAACTCTCTGTAAACTGAAACCAGAGAATGACCATAATTTGCGTAGCAACAGTAAACTGCTGTTAGAAGTGCCTGCAATGCGGAATCAAAACAAGTTTGAAGATCGAGCCTTCTCTCACTCAGCACCAAAGCTTTGGAACGAGCCTTCTCTCACTCAGCACCAAAGCTTTGGAATAGCCTTCCAGAGAATGTGAGAGTATCCACAATCCTGGAGAACTTCACAAAAAGACTGAAAACATATCTATTTGAGAAGTTTTACGACTAACACAATCATATCCCACCAAGCGCTAATGAGCAGTTTACTGGAATTAGCCCTATACAAGTAACTAATTTTATTATTATTATTATATTATTGCTGCTGTAAGAGAGGAGAAATTAAATTATTAGTCATCCCAAAAATAGTTCTAATATTCCCAAACATCAAAGTAGAAGGGTGCATTAAAACTGAATAACAGAGAATTGCACCACTTTCAAGTTATACATCCACTGTAGTAGTTATGGTGTTTTTGAAATGCATGATGCATTTTTTGTTTTTCTAGCTCTTTTCTTTATTCTTGGAAAGTTATTTATATTTTATTTTAATATTTTATAAAATCTTAATTTTTTCCTATTGTTTCTTAAAGAATCATAGTTCGTTCAATGAATTTACATACCATCAACATGTGATATGTATTGTTGGATAGCTGTATTTCTCAGCTTTATGTTGGTATGCTGCATGTGTATATTGCACTATAGAAGTTATCTATAGTGTTTTTGGAGTTGTATAATGTCTTTTTGGTTTTTTTAGCTCTTTTCGTTATTCCTCGAAAGTTATTTGTATTTTA
Organism: Platynereis dumerilii; assembly: GCA_026936325.1. Classification (NCBI taxonomy): domain Eukaryota; kingdom Metazoa; phylum Annelida; class Polychaeta; order Phyllodocida; family Nereididae; genus Platynereis; species Platynereis dumerilii. The sequence goes on along the minus strand of JAPTHN010000195.1, from coordinate 89,169 downwards.
TCTTAATATTTTTGCAATCTTAATTTTTTTCCCATTTTTTCTTAAAGAATCATAGTGCGTTCAATGAATTTACATACCATCAACATGTGTTATACATGGTTGGATAGGGTGCATCAGCCGCCCCATGAAAAATAAAAAATGGAGCTAGGCAGCTGTACCTTGGCTTGAAGTTGTGTTTTGGTAGCCAGATGAACATACTAAAAAATTAGCCTGATCAAATAATATTTAATAATATATATGCCTCCAGAAGCATATTTCCTAAGACATTTTCAGGAAAAGTTATGTTTCCGTAGAATCGCGGTTTGCGATATCTTGACTAATATATAAGATAGAATAAAAATAATAACATATTTGGATTCCGCAGAAAATTTCCTTCAAAATGAATACATGGAACCTATACTTTCGATGAAATAATGTTGATGCCATACTGCAGGATGTGTTTTACTTTGAATATTTCATACGACTTCACAGATATACAAAAAGTTTTCTTTAAATGACTGCAAGATTCTTTGTCTTTAATTGTTACTTTCATTATTTATTATGTTGGATACATATGAGTAATAGTTTACTCAGTATTTCTTTTTGGCTCTCAAAGCTATTTCTATTATTCAAGGATCCATTGAACTTGATTAATGTTTTACGACTGTATGACAATAAAGAAACCACCTTACTAATATGCGATGCATTGGTAGGTCATTATCTGTTTTAACACTGAGAAAGACTTGCCTGATATTATAGTGCACAAGCAGATGGGTCCATGTACAATTGTACATAATATGGTAATCAACTATTCATATTCCGCAAATTAATGAAATATAAATATTGTCTGCACATTGTATATTTTCTGGAATTACTTTTCTGAGGCCACATTAAGCTTCAAACCAAAATTTTTAGAGTAGGCCTATATCAGGGACTATGTTCACTGAGACTGTCAGTATACATAATCTGTATATCCTGAACTAAATGGATGGCAAGATCCAAGAATGATTTATTTCATAGATTTAATCTATAGACACAATTCCACGACAAGAACAGAAGCAATTGAATAAATGTAATTTTTTCAAACATGGCGTTTGAAAAAAGGTATTGATTACTTGCAGTCTCATGCAGAAGGGTACACACCTTGCACATTAGTCTACTTAAATTCCATCATATTTGGAATTTGTGATATCCGCATAAATGATAAATGTTTTAGATGGTATACTGTGTGACCTTCAAGAAAAGTCTTTGAGAGGCAAAGGTAGATAGGCCACTTAAAAGGATATTTTCATAAATATAAATTAAATCAGATTAAAACCAATCATCCTGCAGGTGTTAAGAATGGTCATTTAAAGTTTAAGATATTGCTGTAAATTAATAATGAAGAAATAAAATATAATTTCAAATGCAAAAAAAAGAAAAAGAAAAGTAGTACTTGCGTTCCTCTAACTACCATAACACAAACTCAAGCCATGGTACGGCTTCCTGGCTCTATTTTTTGTTATTCATAGGACAGGTGATGAACCATAATGTGCACTGTAAATGGACCCATCTCCTTATGCACAAAAGTATTAGGGGTTTCATAAGGTTAAAATGAATTGGGACTTATCAAGGCATAGCATAGCAAGCTTGTTTTTTCTCTCTTCATAGCCATAAAACGTTTATTGAGATCATCATGAATAATTGAAATAGCTTTGAGAGATAAAATGGATTACTAAGTAAATCACTGCTGATATTTATGAAACATAATTTATATGAAGAGAAAAGCAAAGACTAAGTACCATGCAGTCATTAAAACAGAAACTTGTGTATATCAGTGACGTCGTACATAATAATTGAGGAAAAACCATATCTTGCAGTACATGATCACCATGATATTGCTAGAAACATAGGTTCCAGGTATTCATTTTGAAGGAAATTTGCTGCAGAATCCAAATATGTCATATAGCTTTTTGCTATCTTTTATATTACTCAAGTTATCGCAAACCGCGATCCTACGGAAACATAACTTTTCCTGAAAAATTCACAAGAAATATCCTCTCGGAGGCACCCCCAAATATCCAGCGATCAAGATGAAATTTTAGTATCTTGTTTTGTGTGATAAAACCCAACTATGGACCAAGGTACAGCTTGATCGGTAAATGTGTGGGCAACTGATGCACCCTATTGGATAGCTATGTTTGTTAGCTTTACGTTGGTATGCCACAGGTGTAAATTTCTGCTGTATGTGAGGAGAAATTAAATAATTATTGACCCCAGACATAGTTCTAATATTCCCAAACATCAAAGTAGAAGGGTGCATTAAAACTGAAATAACAGAGAATTGCACCACTTTCAAGTTAGACATCCACTGTAGTAGTTATGGTGTTTTTGAAATGCATAATGTATTTTTTGTTTTTCTAGCTCTTTTCTTTATTCTTGGAAAGTTACTTGTATTTTATTTTGATATTCTATAAAATCTTAATTTTTTCCCCATTTTCATTAAAGAATCATAGTGCGTTCAATGAATTTACATACCATCAACATGTGTTATACATGGTTGGATAGCTATGTTTCTTACCTTTACGTTGTCATGCCACATGTGTAAATTTCTGCTGTATGTGAGGAGAAATTAAATAATTATTGACCCCAGATATAGTTCTAATATTCCCAAACATCAAAGTAGAAGGGTGCATTAAAACTGTAATAATTAGAGATTAGCGCCACTTTCAAGTTAGACATTCAGGGTAATACTTATCTGTAGTGTTTTTGAAAACATATAATGCCTTTTTTGTTTTCTAGCTCTTTTCGTTATTCTTGAAAAGTTATTTGTATTCTAATATTTTATAAAATCTTAATTTTTTCACCATTTTTTCTTAAAGAATCATAGTTCATTCAATGAATTTACATACTATCAATATGTGTTATACATGGTTGGATAGCTGTGTTTCTCAGCTTTAAGTAGGTATGCTGCATGTGCATATTGCTACGCTAGGTGAGTAGAAATTAAATTATTAGCCACCCCTGGTGCAGTTCTAAAATTCCCCAATATCAAAAGGGGGGGGGGTGCATTAAAAGTGAAATAACCGGAAAACTGCACCACTTTGAAGACATACATCCACCCCAGTGGTAATCTGGTGAAGCAACTCCTGAAATATGGCCCTTTTTGGCGAGTGGCTCCTGGACTAATCATGTCTGTCCAAATACTCAAATTTTCTTTGGATCTAACACACAGCGAGTTTTTAACCTTATGATCAAGCTCTGTTTAATAGGTTTAAATGACATTTATAACTGAGTCACATGTAATTTAGCATGTAACCACCATCAAAGATGTTTTCGTAATCATAACATAGTCAATGCATTGTTTTCTTAACAAGCTAACACTTTTGCAGGGCACTGCAGGTCCATGATATCTCGCAACACCAACTATGAATTGGCAGTTCTGACCCATTAATAGAATATACCCAAACAGATGGTTAAATTGTTGAAATTAATTGACATCTGTAATATAAGTTATATCATATGCCGCCTTCTTCAAAACTGTGCTATGACTAAAAATTGCACTATGTGCCTGCTCATAACAATTCCAAGCTGTTCCCTTGTCGGGTAACAATCCATGTCTCTATCGGTCCTAGTACCCTGAGAAGCTTGGAATCCAACAACCTGCCTGCTGAGTTCTTAGAACTGATTGTGCAGACACTTTTTCTATAATTTTAGAGGCCGATTCAATCCTCTGTCTGGTTTTTACTCAGGCCTCGGCCACATGTATAATGAGTGGCCACACTGGGATTTGAAATACCATCAGTTCTGCTGAGACTCCATCGTTGATGAGATAACCATTATCATATGAAGCTTCCTTTATGCATCTTCTACTGCCATAGAGCATATACAGCGTGATTTTAGGCTTTATTTTGCCTTCACCAAGCTCAGTTATGGGATATATCCAATAAAGCATCAGAAGGCCAGTACATGTATTTGCCATGCCATGCTACGGAAAGGTATTGTAGATATATGTAGAAGGCCTCCTATTGGGTTTATTGCTTGTTCTGGTTTACATATTATATTTTTAAGCCATCAAATTTTTAGTTTTAAGTTTTTTCCCGGTTTTTACCATTTCTACCGGGTAAAAACTAGTTTTTACCTAGTTTCTACCCATGGTAGGGTAAAAACTGGTTTTCACCCGATAGAAAGCCAACCCTGCCTGAAGGCACTATATATTGTAAGTTGAAGAATTGTGAAGCCAGTGAAAGTTTTCAATGATGAGATAGATATAAATTATGAGTGATTTTGCTTAATATTTTACTAAGTTTCCCTTACAACTAATGGTTTTTCATTTGACTAGAATCAGATTGCAAGAATTTTTACAATTTTGGGAGACAGGCACAGTCATTGAAATAATTATTGATGCTTTTTAGAACTATTTTATGGAGTTTATAACACATATAAAAATGTGTTTTTCTCAACAGATTTTTTTCTGGGTTTCAGGTATGTAATCAGCATGTCCTTGTGAACCATATCGAGTAGGTGACTAGGTGTCATGCCTTTATAATTTTTTCTGACTTAATGGCAGTTAAAACCCGCTGTAATTTTGATTTTATAAAGGTAGCTGGTGAGCCCCAGGGCACAGCCCTCTGGCCCATAGAGCCAGGCCGTCCCTGACTGGATTTACCAGACCCTTTGCGCGGCTACTTTGGTTCTCTTGATTGCAGAGGCCTCATGACACGACACATCTCCCTCCTTCCGATATACAATGTAGATAAAGACTTTTTCCCTCCTGTATTGACCCAGTAAACAAATCAGTATCAGGGATAAAGTGCGCTTAGACATGGGATAACGCTAAATATACCATCTTACAAACCGATTCCTGATGGAGGTATCGAATTGATTGTTAATATTCTCAGCACCTTCTTCCAGGCTCTGCATCCACGTTATATGGCAAGTGCACTGACAGAAGAAGACCTGGTTGGCATGGTTTGTAAGCAGATAAGACATGGGACACTCAGTGGGTCAAAAAGAGATGGAATGATTTGGATTATTACCAACTCCATTGCCAAAGAAGTTAAAGCAAAACTCAAGGTATGAATGTTTTATTACTCTATATAGTCACAACAATTCATGAAGCCAAAACGTGTTTTCATCTTTGTTTGAAGAAAAAAAGTTCTGCTTGCAATCTCCTTGGTACCACAATGGAGTAAAATGGCACTTGGTTAACTAACTATGGCCTCATCAAAATGCTGCGGCATCAGAAACAGCACCGTGCCATAAAACACTGCAGCAAAAAGACAACGCTAATTCCATATATGGCACCAAGAACAAACTGCTAAAAACACACAATTTGACGATCCACATTTTTTAGATCTACCATGACCATTAAAATTTCTAGGAACCTCTGATTTTTAATAATATTCATATGATCATCTGCCCGAATATTTAGCCTCCTTGCCCGAATTTGGGCCCTGGACCCCTGGGACAGGGGTTAAGCATCCTCCCATTGGAAAATTGTGAGAATTGAAAGATATGGCTAGGGAGAATCAAGATATCTTTTCTATTATGTACAATTTGTTAATTTCAGTTATACCATCTGAAAAAATGGAAAATTTCCTACAGACTATAACTATTAGTTATTTCTGTATATCCCGCGATTCTGTGTGAACACCATGAAAAACCCATTGAGTTCACACCATAGAGTTCATCCTTGTGAACTCAATGAAGTAAATTATCTCTTATATGGAAACAAGCATTTGTTTACATTAGAATGACCGGAACTACTTTCACACTAGCAACCAAAATAATGGCCAGCTTCCAGCTAGTTTTTGACAACTTTGACATCGTGGCAGAAGACTCAGGTGAGTGTAAAAACTAAGAACTATTCATATAAATTCGTGTAATGTCTACATACTGGTACAAATATATTTTACATATATATATTGGTATACATGTTTTTTTTCTTTTTTTGCAGGTGAAAGCTTCAATGTCTCTGTCACTGATTAAGAGATGATGGCTGCTGAGGCAGAACTGGACCTGTTTGCCTCATCAATGCCAATGGCAAGACTAGACCAGCAGTATCAAGATCTCGAAAGTCAAAAGGAAAATTTGGATGATGATGCTAATGAATTACTTGATTATATCAAGAGCAATACGGCTCAGAGCACCTTGAAAAGAACAAATCAGGCGTTTAAGCAACTCATGAAATTCATGTCAGAAAGAGAAGGTTGTCAACAAGACATTGACAGTGTGCTAAAGATGGACCCAACAAAACTTGATGGACTTCTTGGACACTGGCTAATTGCTCTGAAAAAGGACAATGGTGAGGACTATGAACCTAGTTCAGTGGTTGCTTACTATGGCCACATAAAACGAAAACTGGAGCAGAGTGGCTACCTGCACGACATTGGCCAGGACGAAGTATTCAAGCTGTCAAGAAAAGTCCTGTCTGGCAAAAAGAAGGCTCTGAAAAGCAGTGGGAAGGGATGATGAAGAGAAACTATTCACAACTGGACAGTTTAGTTTTGATGAGCCAGAGAGTTTGCAAAATTATGTTTGGTTTTGTTTTACCAAGGGTTTTGGCTTTCGAGGCTGCCAAGAGGCAGAACAGCTGTTGTGGGGGGGACTGGGAATGATGGCTAAAAATATGTAGAGTTCTCTGAGAGGACGACCAAAAAAAGAACAGGGGATACCCCTCACGAAAGGGCGATTTAGGCCCAAAATATTTGAGACCAGAGTTAAAGACAGGTGCCCTGTAAATGCCTATGAAAAATTTGTGAGTCACAGACCAGACAGTGTGCTTAATCAAGACTCACCTTTCTTCGTATCCATTATTAAGAATCCTGCAGGGATGATATGGTACAAATGCACTCCAATGGGTATAGACACCCTAGAATCCATTATGAAACGCATGTGTCAGAGGGCCCATATTCAGGGCAAGTTCACAAATCACAGTCTTTGCCGCACAGTTTGCAACCAACTCCTGCATGCAGGTGTGCACCCCAACGATGTGTGCCAGTTGACAGGGCACAAAAGTTCTGATTCCTTTAATTCGTATGTCACAACAAACATAAATAAACAAAAGCAAATGTCAGACATCCTGCTCAATCCATGCACACAGTCTGATTCAAGCGATCGTTCGTTTGCACAGACATCTGACAGGTCAATCGGTGCATTGTCAAGCACATCAACAAATCAAAATGTCAACAACAGCGCTTCCACCACTGTTGTAAACAGACCACAAATTGCTAAAGACACCCTCAAAACAGCTCTTTTGTGGTCTGTTTACAACAGTGGTGGCAGCGGAACAGGGTTGTTGTATTGGCCTATAAAATTGTTATGAATATATGTACATGTTAATTGAGCTTCAATGATGCAAAAATAAACTTTTGAGATCGTGGATTGACTCAGTGTTTAATTCATTCACAAATTTCATTCATGACGCTGCTGTAGTAAGTTGTGGTAACTCAGGAACGTCATACACTCTTCTGATTGGCTGATGAGATCTTCATGCGCCACGTTTGATTAACTGACGGGAAATAGTTCTCAAGAAATTTGTCAATTAGAAAATGAATCTCGTCCTTCGGACTCGTGTCAATTCTGAAGCAGACCTGCCACTCGTGACGTTCATTGCCGTGAACTGCACTGGCATTGGGGCTTTATTATAATATGGTGAAGTGAATGAAATTACGTCCTGTGAACCTGAAGAAGTGATTTTTTATGCTGGCTTCTAGAACTTTAGGACAAGATATCGATGGTGAAAGTGCAAAACCTTGTATGTCAAAATTTTGCTATTTTTGGTGGAATGATTATTTTAATATCCAATACACGTTGTCAGTTGATTACCTTGCCAGTTTGCTATTTTTGGAAGCTGTAACACACTGGTAACAGAATGATTTCACCAAACCTTGTATGTCGATATGTTTCAAAAAGTGAAAGTGCAAAACCTTGTAACTCAAATCAGAACTTTGAAGCACATATTGTAGGATATTTCAACTTTTTTTGAAAAACAATTACTGTGTTACTTTTTTATGACTCCAAGCAAGTTTCCTGATTAAAAAAAATTTACCTCCCTATATTTCTTTTGGTGATGTAGGCTATTGAAAAAGAGAGAGCACGAAAATTTGAAAAAATTGTCATTTTCCTCATTCTTGCCATTGTAGCCACTCAATAAAATTTGTCATTGCAATCTGTCATAGGCAAATTATAATTTTCACTGTATATACATAGATTGAAAGTAAATTCAATGCTGCAAGTTGCTTTAAAGTGTGATAAATGATCGAGTTACAAGGTTTTGCACGGGTAGAAAGTGAAAGTGCAAAACCTTGTAAGTCGACATTTTCAATCACATCTGATGGTAACATCAATGCAAGGGGTAAACGACCTCTGACAAGAAATTTGCTACAACAGGGCATCACTTTCTATGTATCTAGTTGGCCATAACTCACTTATTAATAAACATTACCATAAAAAAAGACACTTGACAATTTTTTTCAATTTCTGAAAAACAGCTTTTTCTGACTTACGAGGTTTTGCACTTTCACCATCGATATGTTATAGTACATTTATTAGCTTTACAGCCAGCATAAACTGTACCAGGTGCCCCATAGGGAAAAGTGTCAACCGGTTTGGTCCCCACCATTTAGTAATATCAGAAAGAGCATTATAAAATATCTTATGATCACAAATAATTAATATCAGTGGCGTAACTGGGCTGTCTCGAGCAGGGGGGGGTACCTGGGGGGCACGCGATTCTCTGGGGGGGGGGGGTACCCTCTATACTAACTGTATATTTTAGCCAGAGTTGGAAAGTTCATATAGGGGGGCACCTGGGGGGGGCACAGGTCCAATATGGGGGGGCACGTCCCCCCCCTGTGCCCCCCCATAGGGACACCACGGCTTAATATTGTTGCATTGATGTATAAGTACACCTAACACTGATTAAAATTTAAGATTTTGTGATTAAGTAGAGTTTTTTCAGTTAAGGACCAGGGACTATAGACTTAGACCTCAGAGGACCAATTAGTTGTTGATACAGATTAGTGCACCATGCATGGCTTAAATAGTTATAACAAGTAACTGAGCATGTCAAACAATTAAGTTGCACTTGATGCTTTGAATTAGATGTCTCAGCTTTTATATGTATATGCATATTATATTATTATATATATGGTTATGCTGTGTTCATGAAATCATTTTATATGAACTGGCTTTGTTTCACAATTTGGTATTGGCATAACATTTACTGGGAAATAGGCCATTCAAATGATTTATTTGAAACAATTTTGTATGCAACAAACATTAAACTTTGGCAACACATAATTGATCTTTAGCTTCTCGGATCTTCTCAAGGCATTTATTCTAGGGTCGGTCGGTAGGAAAAAAGAAAAAGGTGAAAAAAAAGAAGTTTATAATGTAAAAATAAAATAAAAAATTTCTGTCGGCAGAAAATCTATTGTGTCGGTGGGTCCGTGAAGGTAGGAATCAATTATGTGTAGCCTTAGTGTAGGTAGTTTTTGATAAATGTCCATCTGGGCCCTTCAACTCAATGTAAATCCATCCATGGTGTTTTTAACAACTTGATGGTTATTTGATGAATTTACTCTTAGAGGGCCACCATTTTATCTCAAGGTGAAGGGGGGGGGGGTTCGAGTTCTTTTGAAAATAACTTGTTGCTTAGTTTTCGTGGAATAAATAACTTCCTCTTGGGCAGTCTTGAAATAAATAATTTCTATTGGGGGTTTTTTACGCCATAGTGTTACTTGATTTTGGAATGAATATTTGATGACTTTCCGTGATCGAAATAGATAATAATAACTGCGGCCGTTACCGCGAAATAAATAATATTCTGCCCCCCCTGGAAATTAAGTCGTCGCCGCCTTAATTTAATCTAGCCTACACATCGAACAACAATTGTATCCTTTGTCGTCTGTTACTCAGAAATACGCAAGTTTCAATAACTAGAGGGGCAAAATTTACCAAGCAAATTTAAAATTATGCATTGTCAACCAGAATAGCCTGCCAGCAGAGACAAACTTGAAATTTGGTTCAGCCTACTGCCCCTCCCCAACCCCCCCCCCCCCCCGGTCAATGAGATGGAAATAAAAATTTGAAAAAAACATGGGGCAATGCAGGCCCGTAAATGCCAAAAGGACGTCTGCATGGGCCCATGAATGCCCCCCCCCCCCACAAGAGTACCTTATCTGGATCTGCCACTGGTTAGCTACATTGACAAGATATTGCAAACAAGATTGTGCATTTCTGAAAGTTTGTTGTTATTCACAGCGTGGAATTATTCAAACTTACTTGAATTCAATCCTATTGTTTGTTTGTTGTTCTCTGTTTCTCTAAAACCTATTGTTCCTCAGCAATTGGTCTGGTTTGGTGCGATTTGGTGGTATTAGCTCTGTTTGAGTCACTTAAGGTGGTCTTAAGTCCATGGTCTATGGTCTAGTCCTTAACTGAAAAAACTCTACTAGAGTTTTTTCAGTTAAGGACCAGGGACTATAGACTTAGACCTCAGAGGACCAATTAGTTGTTGATACAGATTAGTGGACCATGCGTGGCTTAAGTAGTTATAACAAGTAACTGAGAATATCAAACAATTAAGTTGCACCTGATGCTTTGAATGAGATGCCTTAAGCTTTTATGTATTTTTATATTATATTATACAAATACGGCATGATATGAGACTTTTATGAGTGCAATGTGAAAATTTATTTGCACGAGGAAATTCATATTGAACGAGGGCGCAATAATTCAAATTGCACGATGATAAGCGCTATATTTGTTTTATTACATGACCACTATTCCTACAATATTACATTTCATTCTGAAAAAAAAAAATTTTTTAAAGTGTTTTTTTTTTCTTTAGTCAAAAATAAAAATGTGGCTAAAAAAAATTGGAATTTTTTTTTTCAATAAAAGCTCATATTGCACTCTAACTATGCAATATGAAAAAATTAGAAAAAAAGAAATTGGAAAAAATCTCATATTGCAATCGAACCATGCAATATGAGTTTTTATGATGTCATCATGTGAGTGATTTTGGCCAATCAGCATTGTTCTAGCGTTGGGCTCATGTAATAAATATAATTATGCTGTGTGCATAAAACATTTTATATGAACCGGCTTTGTTTTCACAATTTGGTATTGGCATAACATTTACTTTTAAAAAGGCCTATCAAATGATTTTATTTGAAACAATTTTGTATGCCACAAACATTAAAATTAGTGTAGGTAGTTTATTATAAATGTACATCTGGGCCCTTCAACTCAATGTAATTCCATCCATTGTGACGGGTGCGGTGACGGGGCCCAATTGCACTGGGTCAGTTATATTCAAAGTACAGCCTATCAGTGGATAAGGAGGACCCGTGGTGACAGGGCCACAGTGTGTGGTGACGGGGCCCAATGGTGTTTTTAACTGGTTATTCGATGAATTAAGTCTTAGAGGGCCACCATCTTATTTCAAGGGCAAGGGGGGAGGCTGAACAAAATTTCAAGTTTGTGTCTGCTGGCAGGTTATTCTTGTTGACGATGCATAATTAATTTGCTTGGTACATTTTGCCCCTATAGTTATCGAAACTAGCGCATTTCTGAGTAACAGAAGACGAAGGATACAATTGTTGTTCATGTATTTAGGCTAAATTCAATTAAGGTGGCGACCACTTAATATTTCCAGGGGGGGGGCGAGGTTGGAGTCTTCCTCAGCAGGAAATTATTTATTTCACGATAACAGCCACAGTAATTATTATCTATTTTGATCACGGAAAGTCATTGTGGAAAGTCATCAAATATTCATTCCAAAATCAAGCAACACTTTGTTAAGAAAAAACCCCACCAGAAATTATTTATGTCAAGACTGCCCAAGAAACGCTGCAACTTATTTTCAAAGTAACTCGAACCTCCACTTACCCCCCCCCCCCCCAACCACTGAGATGGAAATAACAATTTGAAAAAAATATGGGGCAATGCAGGCCAGTAAATGCCAAAATGACTTCTACGTGGGCCCGTGAAAGCCCCCTCCCCCCCCCCACTAGACTACCCTGTCTGGATCTGCCACTGGTTAGCTGCATTGACAAGATATTGCAAACAAGGTTATGCATTTCTGAAAGTTTGCTGTAATTCACAGCATCGAATTATTCAAACTTACTTAAATTCAATCCTATTGTTTGTTTGTTGTTCTCTGTTTCTCTAAAACCCATTGTTCCTCAGCAATTGGTCTTGTTTGGTGGGATTTGGTGGTATTAGCTCTGTTTGAGTCACTTAAGGTGGTCTTAAGTCCATGGTCTATGGTCTAGTCCTTAACTGAAAAAACTCTACTAGGTCGCTTCGCATAGAGCAAACAGTACAGAGTGATGAGCTCTGGTCTTATTTATTACACTACCTTGCAATTGTTGAATTCAGTTTGTGGAATACCATTGAGGAAGTCAAGACAAAACCTATTTCTATGTCAGCTATGATGATGTAAGATGGATCATGGCATGAATTACCAGATTATACACTGTTTTGTTTGTTGTTGCAACTCAGTTATGCTTCTATTGTTGATAAGTTCAGTGATTCCATGCTGATCCTTCACTCACTTGTACATTTAAACTTCTGTGTACCACATCAATTTGAATGTACCCCTCCCTCATCCTTTCTCTATTTTAGAGTCATGGACCTTTGTTTCAAGCGGCTTTCAAGTACGTCTTTACATGTACGCTATTACAACTTTTCCTGGCTGTATAGCCTATAGTGGGGGATCTTAGTGCATGAAATGAAACAGACCCTGCATTTCCAGATTAAAAGCGTGAAATTCGGCACAGGGGTAAAACAGACCTGGAGGAACACTTTTTTTGATGGAAGCACTTTGACACACCCCTGCTTCCACCGCCATCTTGGATTTCAAAATGGCCGCCATTCTGGACCTGTTTCGTTCCATATCTCAGAAACTAAGAGAGGTAGAGAGTCCATTCCAGTGGCAAAACCTTTATTTTGTGGTGACAAATACATTTAGACAAATTTTAAACTATTCAGATGGCTGCCATATTGATTTTCAAGATGGCTGCCACTGAAAACCTATTTATTACTGTATCCTGAAAACTCCTTCAGTAAGAGTGTCCATTTCAGTGGCTATACCCCCATTTTTGGGGCCAAGGAACCAGATAAACTGATTTTGGAGATGATTGGATGGCAGCCATATTGGATTTTGCAAGATGGCCACCATGGCTAATCATTTTTACTCCATATCTCAGGAACAAAGGCAGCTGGGAAGATGATTTCAGTGGCTGTACCTCCATTTCCAGGGCCAAGGAACTAGGTACACCACTTGTAAAATGGATGAGATGGCTGCCATTTTGGATTTTTTAAGATAGCCACCATGAACAGTGGTCCCTGCGTTATAAGACCACCCCTTCTGCGGTCATGAAGCGGTCTCTCCAGGGGGTGCGGTCTCTCGTCAGATGCAAAATGCACTGAAAATACTACTTAGTGTAGAAGCAAGGCGGTCACATAAGGCAAGTCGGTTTTACAACAGGGGGTCTTACAACGCAGGTACCACTGAATTTGTATTTTCAAATATCTCTCCAGGAGCCGAAGTAGCTGGAATAACGATTTATGTGACCATAGGCCATTTTTAGGGCCAAGGAATTAGATTCAATTATAGAATGGTTTGAATATCAGTCGTTTTAGATTTTCTTAAGTATTGGTCGAAAAGGTGTATAAGCCAATCCTTTGGTTTATTCAGTTTGGGGATGCCACTCACTGTTCGATTACCGATTTGGTCCCACAATTATTCTGTGTTTAGACTTTTCAAGGGTAGCACGTCAATAAATCAAAATTTAAGAATTCATGGAGAAACTGATTACTTCTCCGGGTTCTCTTTTGAAACAGACAGCAAGCAACCACCGATTTCCTAAATCATTAACTTGGTGCAAAATTTCAGTTTAACTTTGCTGAGACAGACACAGTCGTGGTGAAATTTGAGTATTCATATTGTATTGTATTGTATTGTATATACTATCAGTCATGCACTGCAATGCATGCACAAAATTCGTGGTGAGCCTTCCACCAGTCTTTGCGAAGATCCAAAATGCCATGCCGGACATTCGGTCCAGCAAGTTGGTAACTTTGGCCAGACCGAAAGGAATTCTGCCAGACCGAATAAATGTGTTCGCCGGAGTGATATTTTAAATTTCAGTGTTTACAAACCACTACCCATAAAAAGCTTCAAAGTTATCAATTATTTAATTCAAATGAAATAATACAGCCCAAATGTATGAATCTCTAATGGTCTTGCTTTTTTTTTGCTGACTTATTCATAGCCATAACCATGCTTACTAAGAATTGATTAATCATTCTTGTTTAAAAAGTGTGCATCGAGAACCAATGTGTATTGGTAGTTGACGAGGCCTGCTGGCTAAATTATGAGCAGAGGAAAAATGAGGTTGATTCCTCCAAAATCCTCGTTTTTTTCTGATGCATCTAGATGTTTAAATCTTTGGAATACCTAAAAAATTAAGGAATCTGCAGCCAAAACCCAAACTCCGTGGTGATATGATCGACACCTATAAAATCATTAATAATATCTACGATCCCCTGGTGTCACTAGACCTGAAGAGAGACACGGCAGGCAGACGGGGGAATAGCCTGAAGTTGCTTGTGGTTGGAGGAATAAACAACAACACTGGAAAATATAGTTTCAGAGTGCGGATTGTGCACCACTGGAACTCCCTGCCTGACAATGTAGTCACAGCCACCAGTACAAACTCCTTTAAGAACAGACTGGATAGATTCTGGAAAGACCACCCAGCCAAATTCGATCCAGACCTAAATATAGGTGGCGCCATCATCACGGCTGCTGCAGCTTTACTCAGATTGTCAAGATTTTTTGTCTTTGACTTCAGGAAGGACAAAAATGTACATGATCCACTGATTATAAAGAATGAAACTGTTCTGTTTACAAAATGTTATTAATATCTCGGTGTACACATTGATGATAAATTGGATTTTTCAGAAAATATTCATAATTTGTACAAGAAATGTCTGCAGAGAGTTCGTCATCTTAGAGAACTTGTTAACATCAGAGTTGATAAAGATATCTTGTCATTGTTTTACCGATCTATAATAGAGTCTGTTCTGACGTACAGCATTGTATCATGGTTTGGTTCATCGCACAAGAAAGATCAGAAAAAACTTAAAAAGATTATTAGAATTGGTAAAAAATTGGGGGTCTGCACAAGGAGTTTGAATGATTTGTTTAATGAATATTGTATTAAAAAGGTTGTAAAACTTCTTAAAGATTCAGAGCACCCATTGTATGATCAGTATGTATTTTTGAGATCAGGAAAACGTCTTATGGTGCCAAAGCAAAGAACAAATAGATATGGCAATACATTTGTACCATCGAGCATAAAGCTATATAACTATCATCTCACGAAGGGTAAAGCAATGTAGTTAGTACCAGACTGCCAGTGTATATAAATGTTCTATTTTTGCGTAATTTATTATTTATACTCACTTTGTTCACTTGACTTTCTGTGTATCATGCTACAACAAGTTTCACTTTGTGACTAAATAAAGTACTTCTTATCTTATCTTATCTTATCTTTATCCTTACCTCTAGAGTGACTATTTTTCTGAACCCTACGTATACCTAACTCCAAAGGCAGCCCTAGCGGCCTTGTTTAAAAAAACAAAAAAACAAAAAAAGTTACTGCAAACGCTGAAACATACACAAGTGTCAATACTACCCAGTACCAAACGGGCAGACCTAGCGGCCTGAACCTGGTACAATTGAATGTACATAGCATTTCATGTATATATTTTGTGTTTTTAACAGGCAGCCCCAGCGACCTGTCCACAATATCCTGTACATAGGCTACATTAATAATACATAATTTCATGTTGGGCGGCCCTAGCGGCCCAACTCATGAATTCCACGGTAACGGAATCACCGCGGGGTCATGAAAATCGACATTTACTGATACACTACCAAAGATATGATGAACAAAATCAGTAATTTGTGATTTATTCTGATTTATGTGAATGTACACTTGATGTTTTGACATGCAAAATTTCTGACATATGCCCGAACAGTTTTTTTACGGCAAATCAAACTTTGGGTAACGGAATCACGAGCAAAAACACCCATTTTTGTGACTTTTTTATCTCATCGTCTCATTTAAGAAAAATATTCCAGCTATGGGAGATAGAAGCTGACAGTGCTCATCCCAGGAATATATTCTCCGAGTAGTTCCATTTAGATGGACTTGGGTCTTCACAGATGGAAATTGTGCTGCTCCCTTTAGGATGGAATTTTGAGGGAATTGTGTGATTCCGTTACCGAGTCAAATGTGATTCCGTTACCTTTAATTGAAGTTAGCCTACGGAGCCAGACCATAATAAAATGGGAAAAATTATTTTAAAATTTTGAATTTGAAAAATATTTACATCAAGTGATGTCAACATCAAACATCAAGTACTAAGTTATCCACGTGCATTGAAGCCTCAAAAAATGGCATTTTTCATGATTTTTTTAGTGAAATAAACAGTAATGAAAAAAAAATATTACAATTTCTGATGAACATTGAAAGAAAACAATCTAACCAGCATAAAGATTCCAAAATGTATTTAAACAACAAGTAACCTTACATATATGGATCACAAATAATTTTGTTTTTGGTAAATATTTTGAAAATTGTCAGTGCCAGGTCACTTCATGCAAGAAAAGGTCATGTTTCCAAGAGATGCAACATTTGCGTGGAATTCATGAACTGCGTTTCCTCAAATATCTGAAACCTGATTTTAACCGGAAATGTACAGATATATATATTTATTACTTTTTTTTTCCTTACACTCCTCTGCGCACCGAACACGCTGGATGTACATCAACTCTGATCTGGATAAAGAGGTCGACATGACCTGCATCCAGAACCACTACTAAACTGAACTGAACTTGAATCCGCATTTTACGCACTTTTCCCACGACCGCTAGCCCACAACTGCTGCTCCGCATTTTAGATACGACGTAATCACAGGCATTACAATCATTTTGAGAAAAAGCTTGTCACTGCACTTATTGAATTTATATACAAGGTTAGCAACTCCTGGTTTGAGAATTCATGCTCTTGCTTGAGACAGCATTACAGCTGGAATTCTCAAACCAGGAAACTTGAGGGAGTTGCCAACCTTGTATGTATTGTATGCAGGATATGTTTAGCAATGTGAGCTTTTTGTAAGAAATTGTAATGCCTGTGGACGTAATGGCGGATGCTGTGGAACGGTTGGCTTGTTGCTCGCAAAATAAAACTAATTATTGGCAATTTACTCGATATTTCTTTCATTTGGCTTTGCCATCCATCGGACATGCGGACCGAGGGTTCAGGAAAGTTAACCGAACCGTTCTATAAACTGTCAGACAGGTCCGGCAGACCGGCGATCTTCGCAATGACCGCCTTGCACAATGATACAGCTCAGGGCAGCCATATATGGTGCCCATGGGCAGAGACAAGGAGAACATTGCCCAAGATTCCCATGCCATAGCATTCATTTAGCTGGACTTCCAAAATCTTCCCAGAGCAGGTCAACTCGAAGAGACATGAGGGGTCTGGACCAAGTTTTGGGATCATCATGACATAAAAACTTTACTTTTTCTAAAGAAGTTGCACATTGGTGTCAGCAATGTAGAGAAAAATTGATAAGGCATGCCACACAATCTGTGAGTTTTCTGTGCCTCATTCCTTGGAGCTCACTGACAATTAATGTACATGTGATACTTGTCTACAGGAGTCACTGCTGTCAGTGCTTATAAAAGAAGGTAAGAACATCCATAGATTTGGATGTAGAAAATTTCACAAGGGCAAGGGACTATGCCATGGATTTTAGTGAACCAAGTATTTTGTTATTCCTGCTCGGATTCTATGTGAATTTTGTAGTGAATATAAATCTACATGAATTTCACATGATAAAATTGGATCTATTTATTATAGCTTCAATGGTCATGAGTGACTACACATCATGCTTGAACATGAAATTTAGAAAATCCATGCAACAGTGTTTTACTGTTTTTACGGCTTCCTGAGTAATCCCATTGCTCAAAGTCTTTTACTGAATATTATACAGTGCTATTTTGATAAGAACTGGTCCAGATGTCACATGATATTGTTGACACTCTGGCTGCCTCAGCTGGAAGAAGACACAGGTCGCTTCATGATGATGATAAATTGGAGATTGAAGATGATGTATCTGTGACTGAAGAAGACCCTGAAGATCTTAGCGCATTGAGTGCCAGTGGTGATGCAGACACAGCAGATGGTGATAAAGAACATTTTCTTGACTTTGACAAGGAAAATAATGCAGCTGACTCTGTACATGGTGCAGTTGATACGAATAAGCTGCTTGTGCAAATGTTTAAAGGCTTCCAAGAGATGAGATCAGACATCAAAGAAATGTCGTCCAAAATAGACTATGCTGTGAATGAAATAAAGAGCTGCAAAAGGAATACTGAAGAATTGGAAAAAAGGCGGAGTCTATGGCTGATGACTTACTTGTGGCGCAGAATGAAATAGTCACTTTGAAAAGTGAAAATTAATCTCTGCAAGCTAGACTTGAGAAACTAGACAGCTATTCCAGAAGGAGTAATCTATTTTTTTTATGGAGTTGCCGAAAAACCTGATGAAGACTGCAGTGAGGTCATAAAATCAGTCCTGAGAAGCAAACTGGGCATTGCAGATGTCGAGTCCATTCCTTTTGAAAGGTGTCATCGTTTGCTAATACGAGTTCATCCGAAGCCCATTATAGTACAGTTCAATTGGTTCGAAGATCAAACCAAAGTCTGGAAGTCAAGGTCCAAGTTGCAGGGAACGAAGATCAGCATGAGGGAAGATTTTGCTCCTGAGATTGCCGATCATACGAGTTGTAACCCGTTTTGAAGAAAGCAAAGGACATGAAGCAAAAGGCATACTTGGTTGCTGACAAACTTTATATTGATGGCCAAGTCTACACTGAATCAAATCTGCATACTTTGCCACCTGAACTAGATCCAGCAACATTATCCACCAAGAAAGTTGGAAATGTGACCGCTTTCTTTTCTAAGTCATTCCCACTTTCGAACCTCTTTGAAGCAAAAATCGAAATTGAGAAGGAAGTGTTTGCAAATATTGAGCAATACTTTCAATACCAGAAGGCAATTTTTGCCCAAAATCCTGAAGTTGCACATCAAATACGAGGTTCCAAATTACCAGCGTCTTGCAAGAAGTTAGGAGATAGCATTAAACTGGACGAAACGAAATGGATCCCTGTGGCGAAAGATGTTATGACTCGTGCCTGTGCTGCCAAATTTCAACAAAACATCCGTGCAAGAAACATCTTGCTGAACACTGATAAAACAACCTTAGCGGAAGCTTTGAGAGACAAATATTGGGGAATTGGCTTACCCCTCAGTGAAATAACAGACGAGTCATTCGCTAATCCTTGGTTAGGCAAAAATGCCCTTGGAGATATACTCATGGCTGTCTGAGTGAGGCTGAGTCATTTGAAAGCATAGAAAAAAGACATGTAAAACTAGATATATTTACTACTCCCTACATGTTCTCTATAATGTAAATATGCAAAAACATCTAATCTAAAATGGCAAAAATGTGAAGCGATATTTCAATGGTGAAAGTGCAAAATCTCGTATGTCAAAATTTTGCTAATTTTAGATTTTGAGTGGAATGACTATTTCAATGTCCAATACATGTTTTCAATTGGTCACCTTACCAGTTTGCTATTTTTGGCAGCGGTAACAGACTGATTTCACCAAACCTTGTATGTTGATTTGTTCCAAAAAGTGAAAGTGCAAAACCTTGTAACTCAAATCAGAACTTTGAAGCACATATTTTCGTATATTTCAACTTTTTTTGAAAAATGATGATTGTGGTACTTTTTTATGGCTCTCAGGAAATTTCCCTACTAAAAAATGTTTACCTCCCTATATTTGTGTTGATGATGTAGGCTATTGAAAAAAGCGTGCACAAAAATTTGAAAAAATTGACATTTTCCTCATTCTTGCTATTGTAGCCACTAATTAAAATTAGCTGTTTCTATCTATTATGGTCAAATTATAATTTTTACTGTATACCTATAGATTGGAAGCACATTCAATGCCGCAAGTTGCTTAGAAATGTGATAAATGATCGAGTTACAAGGTTTTGCACTTTACTAACTTGTAAGAAAGTGAAAGTGCAAAACCTTGTATCTCAACATTTTCATTGATATCTGATGGTAACATCAATGTAAGGGGTCAACAACCTATACCAAAAAATTATGCTAAAACAGTGTGTCACTTTATATAAATCAAGTTGAGACTAACTCACATATTAATAAACATTACCATAATAAAAGATCTTAGATAGTTTTTTCCAATTTCTGAAAAAACAGCTTTTTTTGACTTACGAGGTTTTGCACTTTCACCATCGATTTGTAGTTCTTCCTTCTAAACAGAAATTAAATCTATTTAGATTTTATGAAGTATGTAAATTGTAAAGAGTAAAAACAACATACAATTATTATTAGTAAACAACTTCATTTTTGTAAAATGTATAAAAACATGCAATTTTGTAAAAATGTAAAAATGTGCATTTTTGTGTAGAGTAAAAAATATTTCATTTTTGCTAACTTATTGTTTATAACAAAACATGCAATTTTGTAAAATTAATGGAAAGACAGCTGATAATGAATTGTTTCTCAAAGCATAAATATCAGTGAAAAAGTGTGACAGTGTTGTTTGGCTGTTGCTTTTTAACTAATGATGTGTTTATATATTAGTTTTGACTGATTAACAAATAAGTTCCAACTTCACAGATTTGTTTATACACTGTGTGTTTGTAACTGTTTTTTGTTATGATTATTTTGATACGCCCATTTGAAATTAAGTGGGATTTGTTAAGGTACACTCTCCTCAGTTTTTTGTCAAGTTGATAATATGTGTGTCTTGTATAATAATACAGATCATACAATATTACTTTGTGATAATGTTTTTGAATTAATTGTTCTGTCAAACTCATATTTTAGAATTTGTTTAATTCATTAAATTGGAAATGAAAAAATGAGGCGATAAAAAAATTAATGAATCTAAAAATAGACTGTTCTGGATGGAAATGATAAGTTTTAAATATTTTACAGTTGAACAGAGAGTCCAATAACCTTGAAATGATATCCTTGTGAATATGTTATACATTATAGTACAGCAAAAGCGGAACTCTTTCATACATAATTAAAATATAAAGGATTAATAGAATGTGTTAAATATAAAGGTAAATGGTGCCTGAGACTTTGAAATGATGTGTGTATATTTATATACTGATAATATATATTCTTTTTAATTAATTCTAATTATAAATGCAATTATTTTTTGTTTTATTAACACTGGTTGATATTTGAATTGCATAACTTTAAATGTTGTTGACAGATTATGATAACATAATTGTTCGTTTGCTATGTGTTTGAAAATCAGTTATATGTGTAACTGTTAAGAACTTTGAATAATTGTCTATGTTTGAAAATTTCTTTGTTGTTACTGAAAATGTTTATGTTTTTTTTTCTTTTAAATTGATGTGGAACACTGATCTATTAATAAGGAAACAATATTTTGTAGGAATTTTTTATAGCATAAACTTTGGTTGTCCCTGCCCTGAGAAATTGTTTATTTATTTTTTAACATTATGATTACTAATTTATATGTTTTGTTTGCAAAAAACTTAAATTAGTTTACATATATTTTCAGACGTGCCTGTGGTTTCTCGTTTGTGTCTTGCTGACTATCAAGTGCGCCCATGTGTGTGACCAGAACTCCAGCTTCCAACTGCCTATTTTCTATTTATATCGTTTGATAACTGTTAAAAAAGGCTATCAATGAACCTTTTGCAATGGAATGTGATCACCTCTCTTTGTGTCATCTGATTGATGAAAATACTGAAAGTGTTCTTTTAGATGAGTGTGATTCTCCTACACCATTTAGTAACTCACTCTACTATGAAAATGAAGACTTTTGTTAAATTACTAGACAAAAAAAAAGATTCCTTTACTTTAATCAGCTTAAATACACAGTCTTTGAGATGCCGTGGCATAGCGAATAAGGTGCTGGCCTGGTAACTGAGACGTTGCAGGTTCGACTCCCAACCATGGCATGGAGGAACTGAGCAGATCCTCCATAACTCTTTGCTTCATTTCACCCAGGTGTAAATGGGTACTTGGCTATAGGCAGTGATGGCGATTGTAGAGTGACTTAGCCTTGTGTGCGCTGGAAACGGCTGCCTGGCTGTATACTCCCCGGGGAGTTGAGAAAGGCTCATGCTTGAACAGGCCTGCCAAGGGTGTAATTGTAAAGTCTGTTGAGACTGACTACGTTGGTATAATGGACTATAAAAAATCCTATATTTACATTTATCTCAATGCGAAATATTCACAGTTGAGGTCATATTACAAAATGTATAAAAATTCAAATGTCAATATCAGTGCTTTTGCTTACAGGAGACTTGGTTGAACCATGACTCGGACACTTCCCTTCTCCAGCTTGATGGATATAATCTCATTTCAAAGGGTAAAGTATGTGGTGCACATGGTGGCGTAGCAATATATTTACACAATGATTATGACTATGACATCCTAGAATTAGATGAGTCTGATAATTTTGATTCCTTATTTATTTCTGTGAAATTGAAAGGTTCCTTTACAAAGCAATTGATAATAGGAAATATTGATAGACCTCCTTGCTCAAATGCAGATGTAGTTAATGCTTTCACGGAGGAAATGAGTCATTTGTTCAGTAGTTTGAATAGTTTAAACATGTTGTTATCACAGGTGACTTCAACATTGATTTATTAAAATTCAGAAATAAAAACAGCATTAATGGATATTTAGATAACTTGATTTCAAATAGTTATATTCCAAAGATTTCTTATCCAACTTGGTTAACGGAAATGAATGGGACTTTAATTGATAATTGTCTCATTAAAATATCTGACAATTTCTCACATACAACAGCAGGCATTCTGCTCCAAAATCTTTCTGACCATCTGCCTTATTTTGTTACATTAGATTACTTGTGTGGAAAAACCAAGAATGTAAGGTATGTAAGGATTTCCAAATACAAACCTCAATCTATGATGGATTTTAAGACTTATTTAGCTAAAAAGTTAAATGTTCATTTTGACTCTAACTCTGATGTTAATGAGAAGTATGATAATTTGCAAAATACAATTACAAAAGCAATGGATACATTTTTACCAATGAAATGAATATGTAAGTTTGATAGATATAAGCATAGAAAGTGTCCTTGGATCAAAACAGGAATTATGCATTCTATAAAAAAAAGAGATAAATTGTATAAGAAATTGAAATCTATAGATAGTTAGCACCCCTCTTATCAGTCCAACAAACTTTACTTACAAACATATAATAGAATACTAAAGCAAGGCATAAGACAAGCCAAGCGAATCCACTATAACAATTGTTTCTCAAAATTTAAGCATGACATCAAAAATACATGGTCAACAACTAAGGAAATTATTAACAAATCCGAGCCTAAAACTGATTTCCCTGAATATTTTATGAACAATAACACTAATGCCTAGTTCTCACGACGACGATTTAAGCGCGACGAGGCTGAGAAGTCATTTCTTGGAAAGTTGTGGCGAAGATCGTTGGATGGAATACGTTACGTAATCAATTAGTGCCATGTGCGGCGATGAACTTTTGTAGCCTCGGTGAGTCTTGAAGTGTCACCGATGTTCCAACCAGACTCGTCGCACTTTGTTTTTGACTTCGGTGAGGCTGGTTTTACTTCGCCCAATGTGGTTTTATGTCACGCCGCTGATGGTCGTGAGGCAGCTACGGATGAATTTGGCGACCTGCGACGCATCAAGAAAACGTCGGCGTATATCCAAGGCTGGATGCGCCGCTGAAAAGGACAGCCTCGCCGAGGACTGTTACGATGGTACGCCAACTTAAGGTACTTGTTACTGTGTACCTGAATTGTTCATCGTCGCACATGCATTTATACATCGCCGAGGGCATTACAGGTACTTCGATGCTGAACTTCTTCGTCGTCCTTGCCTTAAGCATCGACGAAGTTCTATTCTTGCATCGCTGAGGTAAAATGTCTTTCGCTGATTCAAAAGTAACTTTTTGTCACCATAAAAAGGGCCACAGAGGACCTCCTTGCTTCATTTGCTGATTGCTCTTCATAGACAACACAACGACTGCCTACTGCACAAATGCATGATTAATGAACAAGAAATTTTTGTTGCTGCTGGTGCTGCTGCTGCTGCTGCTTTGGGAGCTGTCTATGTCAGACAGAGGAGGAGGAGGCCAGGAGGCAGAAAAGGTGGTGGATTCGCAACTGGTTGCTGCAGAGGGAACAACATGGTCACTACTATCAACTGATGCCTGAACTGCAAGTCAATGATGTGTCTGGCTACTACAACTTCACTAGAATGCCCCCTGACATCTTTGCTGAACTCCTGGAAGCTGTTGGACCGCTCATCACTAAGCAAGACACATACATGAGGAAGGCTTTGGAACCTGGTCTGAAGTTGGCTATCACCCTGCGGTACATGGCTACAGGAAACAGCTACAAGTCCCTAGCTTATGCTTTCCGTGTGGCACCCAACACCATCTGCAACTTCATCCCTAAGGTCTGCCTTGCCATCGTTCTTGCCTTTGAAAGACAGCTGGCACTACCCACACAGCCTGAAAGATGGAAGGAGATAGCCAAGGCCTTTGAGACGAGATGGAACTTGCCTCACTGCATTGGAGCTCTGGATGGCAAGCACATCGCAATCCGATGTCCCAGGCAAGGAGGCTCCTTGTTCTACAACTACAAGGGATTTCATTCCATTGTCCTGATTGCCCTCGTTGATGCCGACTACAAGTTCATCTATGTGCAGGCTGGCTGTCAAGGAAGTGCATCTGATGGCGGCGTATTCAAGGACACAACACTTCGACAACTCCTGGACAACGGAGAACTAGGCCTACCACCTCCAGAACCTCTACCTGGCACAGAAGGCAATCCTTTCCCATATTACATCGTGGGTGACAAGGCATTTCCCCTGAGGACATGGCTGCTGAAACCAGTGCCAAGAAGGAACCTTGAAATTGCTTCCAGAGTCTACAACTACATGATTTCAAGAGCCAGGAGAGTGGTGGAGAATGCCTTCGGCCTGCTGTCATACAGGTTCAGATGCTTCCTGACCACCATGCCCCAACGACCTACCAGAGTGACATACATTACCATGGCTGCTTGTGTTCTACACAACATTCTGCGAGACAGAGTAGGTGTCCACCATGCCCGTGACAATGAACTCATGGACAGAGAAGATCCACAGACACATGACGTCACTGAAGGACTTTGGAGAGGAGAACCTTTGCATGACCTAGGAGCACCACTTCCACACGGAAATGCCTCCAGGGATGCCAAGGCAGCTAGAGACTACCTACGTGCCTATGTTAACAGTCCAGCAGGAAGTATCCATTGGCAGTTGGACAAAATCTGAAGAAGATTCAGACTATCTATTCAAAACAAGAAACCTCAGGCCCTTTTAAGGTGGCTCGCTACTCGTGCCAACTGGTAGTGAGCGCACATTCGCGCGCAGCCAGGCAGGCCCTATCTATGGTAACGTCACCATTGCAGCTGATACTATTTTAGATCTTTTTAAATTCTGATAATTTCATGCGTCGGCCGCTTCGTTTGCAATTTGCGCAACTTCTGTTGGGGTTAGAGACTTCCCGTTTGGACCATTAGATGCGCTATGAAGAGTACTACAAACAGCCGGAGTTTCAGCTTGATACTCAGAAGAGAACATTTTTACAGGCGATTTTCCGCAAGCAGGTCTAATTTATGAAAAATGACTTGTTGATAAAAAAGAAATTGTGTATCAATTTCGAGTGTGGTAGGAAGGGTTGTCATTATTATCATATTTTTCCCCACTATTTTTGGAAGTAAATGACAAAGAAATAAAAAATCCTATCTAGTCAAATTTTTTTAGCACTATGGTTTATAAAAAAAGTTAAAATTGCCAAAATCAAAACTTTTATTACGAGACCCTTGGAAAGTCCTTTAAACTAAATATATCTCTTTGAAATTGTTATCAGCTTTTTCATTAAAGTGTCTTCTTTAATTTCATGCTTCATTGCATAATATTGGATTCAGTGCCACTGAATGGCAGGGAAAACTTCACAGTAAAAACGTCAAGAAAAAAAATTGAGTTTTTCAAGTGTGCGTGGACCAACTTTCCTGTACATAACCTCAAATATTTCGGAAAAAAGGCTGGTAGCAAATACTTTCGTTTACATATTCTTGCTATAAACTATATTTTGGATCATTTTAAACTATTTTTAAGAAATCCTATCTTGGAAAGTTCACGAGTATCGAGCCACCTTAAGGGCCACCAAATCCTCCCAATTGAGCTGGCCATGTACACATCCTATGTTGACAAAACAAGCCCAAAAATCTATCTATCTATCTATCTATCTATCTATCTATCTATCTATCTATCTATCCAAGTCCAATCCCTGCAAAGTGACGATAACTGCTTTTGTTTTCTGCAGTGTATATATGTAACGAGCATTGTGTTCTATCTATCTATCTATCTATCTATCTATCTATCTATCTATTTATCTATCTATCTATCTATCTATCTATCCAAGTCCAATCCCTGCAAAGTGACGATAACTGCTTTTGTTTTCTGCAGTGTATATATGTAACGAGCATTGTGTTCCATCTATCTATCTATCTATCTATCTATCTATCTATGTATCAATCTATCTATCTACCTATCTAACTATCTATCTATCTACCTATCTATCTATCTATCTATCTACCTATCTGTCTATCTATTTCTAACCATAAAAAAAGCACTTGTCCTAGACAAGTTATATTACAAAGTGATGCACTTGTACTAGTGCAAGCAACACAAGTTTTAAAAACAAAGCACTTGTACTAGTGCATTACATTTTATGTAAGAAATTTATGCACTTGTACTAGTGCAATAGAAATATGTTTATACCAAAGAATGCAGCACTTGTACTAGTGGAGCACTTGGTACAGTTTTTGGGCCAAAAAAAGGGGGAACTAGCACCTTGCTTCTATGAAGGAGATGACTTTTAATGAAGACCAGGACCGGACTTTTTTTTGGGGGGATTGTCAACGTTTTTTGTGCTCTTTTTTGGCTCTTTTCGGTCAACACAAGCTCTTTCTTTTTTGTCAACATAGGATGTGTACGTGGCCTGCCCTTTTGGGAGGATTTGGTGGCCCTTAAAAGGGCCGAGGGTTGATTTTTTGTTGTCTTTGCTGGATCTTCTACTTCTGTGGAGAAGGAAGGACAGTCTCACTCCAACTCTGTGAAGGGGAAGGCTGGTGCTGCTGCTGATGGGCAAGCGGTTGACCATAGCTGGGTCCAGGGTAGCCGTACTTCTCGGGGCTCTCAGTCAGCATCAGTGTCAAGGATTCTGGGCTGGGCTGCATGATGGTGTAGCTCGTAGTCTGGCTTCCTGCCATTGGCTGCTGGTGATGGAAGTGATGGCTGCTGGAAGCGTGGGGCTGCTGCTGGTGGTGCTGGTGGTGGTGCTGCTGGTGCTGCTGCTGGTGCTGCTGGTGCTGCTGCTGGTGATGAGAAGGCACAAACGTCGCAGGAGGAGGAGGTGGCATCTGCTGGCGCTGATGAACCTGAAGAGGCTGGAAGGTTTCCTCCTGAGGTCTTGTCTGGCGGCCGCGGATTTCCATCTCCCTTTGCTTGTCGAAGAACAGGGCAGTCTCTGCAATGGATTTCAGCATTCGCTGTCTCAGTTGAGGGATGCAGCGATGTCCAACATTGTAGAGGTCTTGGCACTTGATTCTCAAAGCCTCCTCATCGTCGTCCAACTCCTGGTAGTCGGGGCACATCCCAGAGCCAGAGGTCTTCCTGGAGGTTATGGCGTGCATGCTTCTAGCTATGACGTTCATGGCGGAGGTCATGCCTTCATCTGTGTCCTTTCTCTTCCTTGACACGATGGCTCTAGGCTTTGGCACACCAGGGAAGACTTGGGACTGCTGGCTGTCAGGTCTGGATTTTGATGGCTCTTCTGTGAGGTCCTGCAGGTCATAAGAAGGTGGCAGGGAATCTTCAGGGTTGTAGCTCTCCCCGGACTCTGAAGCTGGTCTGTTGATGGACAGCTGGGAAATGGCGGACAGCTCCTTGCCTGGCTTGTGGACGATGGAGTCCTTCAGGAACCCACAGTTAGCTAGGATGACTTGGTCCCTCTCTGTTGGGCTCTTCCTGCCGGCTCCTGAAGCTTCAGGCTTGACGAGTCTGGAGTAGTGCGTCCTCACTGTCTTCCTCCAGTTGAAGACATCCTGGATAGTGAACGTCGGTCCCAGCTCCTGGGCTTTGGCCTGGTCCAGAAGGAACTTTTCGTTGCCCTTGTAGCCTCTGGAGCCCTTCATGTACAGGACAGGATGCTCTCTGTACCAAATGAGCAGCTCGTCTTCTTGGTCCTCTGTGATGCCCATGTAGTCTTTAATGTTCTTCTTCCTGCTCTTCCCTTTGCCCTTCTTGTCCTTTAACTTGGCTTCAGGAGCTGCAGGGCCCACATCATCAGAAGAATGCTCTTCTTCCTGCTCGAAGGTGTCGTCCAAAATGACATCTTGAAGATCAATGACAGGCTGGCTCTGTTGTTTCTTTGCAGTCTTCTACGGAGTCTTCTTTGGAGTCTGCTTTGGAGTCTTCTTTGGAGTGGACTTGGCAGCAGGCTGTCCAACAGCCTTTCTTGGAGACTTGGCAGGAGGCTGTGGAGGACCCTTGGCAGCAGACTTGGCAGCAGGCTTGTCAGCAGGCTTGGCAGCAGGCTTGTCAGCAGGCTTGTCAGCAGGCTTGGCAGCAGGCTTGGCAGCAGGCTTGGCAGGAGGCTGTGGAGGACCCTTGGCAGCAGACTTGGCAGCAGACTTGGCAGCAGACTTGTCAGCAGCTTCCCCTTCAGCTTCTGATGAGGATTCTTCTTCAGTGCTGTCATCTTGCTGGCCCTGGTAGATGGTCTCGCTGACAACAGTGGCTGTGGCTGAACTTGTCTTCGTCTGGGTGACATCTCTGGCTGTAGTGGTCGTGAACAGTCCAAGTAGAGAAATTTGTGACAGGGCTGTGGTGCAGAATTCATCTAATGCAGCATCTGAAGGCTCATGGAGAGGAGTTGCAGCAGGAGTTGTCACTGGAGTTGCAGCAGGAGTACTGCCAGGAGTGTGGAGTGTAGCCCTCGTGCTGAGTTTGGTTGGTGCCCTGGTGAAGGTCCCTCTTCTCCTCTTTGGTCCCATGTTGGCAAAAAGTAGCAGCAAAAGTACTACCAATTGTAGCAACAAATGTAGCAGTTGAGTGTCGTGAATTGTAGGTGTGTTCTTCTTGAAGATCTGGGTGGGTATGATGCTCTAAATTTACCCCCTCTATATATATGCAGGGTGCGGACCAGCTCTTTTGCCTTGCTTCGCCCCCCCCCCCTTCTTCGCTGAAGCTGCGCCAGCCTCAGCGCGGCAAGAAGTTGACACGCAGACAAAGGGTTGATGCTAAAAATAGAACAACGCACGCACTCAGGCGCCACCCTGTCTGCTACTTTGGGGGTCCAAAAGCCACGCCGAGGACCCTCACACGTGCGGCGAACATGTGACTTACCTCGACGTGTGTCTGAAACATGTGCCATGAGGCAAGAGCTTTCTGCTACGCTGCTGTTGCCACAGCGAACCTGTTGTTGGCGCGCTGAATCATTAAAAACCTACAGAGTGCAATGACTTCTTTATTCGCTTGTTCTTGCATCGCCACTCTTTCCCTCGCAAAGATTCAACTGGTTGAAACTTTTTTGACTTCATCGTCAAATTTCTAGGAATTGCGTAGCAAGACTTCTTAACACGGCGCATGCTGTTCATGTCTCGCCGTAAAGCCAAAATTGACGGTGTATATGCTCAAATCTTTTCCCTTTCCTGGAAATTCGTTCTACGCTGTCGCTTAAACCCTCTGTTACGTCTCCGTGTGAATGGGGCATAAGTTATACAATCATGAAGAAATGGCTAATGGTATCACTACTTTCTTTGTAAACATAGGACCAAAATTAGCCCTGGAAATAAAGCAACCCGATAACAGTGACTTCAAAAGATACTTAAATACCCCATCTTTAGATACCTTCCAATTTGAACATGTTGAGACAATTAATATAATTAAAACCATAGATTCTTTAAAAACTAAGACAAGTTTCGGCCATGATCGTCTGTCCAACAAAATATTAAAGTATATCAAACACGAGGTTGCAGATATATAGAGGAACATAATAAACATATCAATTTCAGAGGGAAAGTTTCCTGATTCAATGAAAACGGCTAAAATAATTCCACTATATAAAAAAGATGACAATAAAAACTTCAGCAATTATAGGCCATACTTCCTAGTATGTCCAACGTATTTGAAAAAATAATGCAAAAACAAATTTTTAAGCATTTCAGCACCAACAAATTGCTTTACACGAGTCAACATGGATTTCTGACCAAATTTTACTTCATAAATTGCATTACTATGGCTTCCAAGACAATTCTCTAAACTTATTAAAAAGTTATTTGCGAAATAGACATAGTACAATGAGACATCTTCAGAATCCATGTTGATCTCCACAGGGGTCCCAGCAAGGATCAATACTTGGCCCATTGCTCTTTATTATTTATATTAATGACCTAGCTGTTGTATGTGACAAATTCAAACCTATAAGCTATGCAGATATTAAGTCTCTTTGTGCATCTTCGAACTCTTTTGGTGCTGGAGTAGATGACAACATTAACTTTGAACTAAAACAAATAAGTAATTGGATGAATGTCAATAAATTGTCTCTTAACTGCCAGAAAACTAAGTCCATGTTATTTCATTCACCTCAAAAGACCATTCATTACCCAAAATTATATATTGACAATCTCCAAATTGAGTTTGTCTCTCATTTTAACTTCTTAGGAATACATCTTGATTCCAATCTAAAATGGCATTATAATATCAATATTATCTCCGAGAAGATTTCCAAAGTTAACGGTATACTGAACAAATTGAAGCATTTCCTCCGAAAAATGTTCTCTTGACTTTGTATAATTCACTTATACTTTCCCTTCTAAATTATTGTTCACTATTATGGGAGAAAAAATGTCAGAAACTGTTCACACTACGAAAGAAGGCTATACGAATTATTACGTGTAGCAGATATAATGCCCATACAAGTCCTTTATTCAAAAATTTAAATGTACTAAAATGTCATAACATATGTGCACTAAATGCTTTTAAGTTTTGCTTCAAGCTGGAGAACGGAATGTTGCCGGGATACTTTCATTCAGGTATATTTATAAAAACACAGAATATTCATGATCATTATGTCAGAAATCAAAATAGTTTTCATTTACCTACAATTAGTCATGAATTTGTAAAACAATCCATCAGATACAAAATTTCACATTTCTTTAACAATATTTCAGATCATTCTATTAAAGACAAAATGTATACTCATTCACTCGATGGATTCAAGCATTATACCAAAAATAAGTAATTATTCGTGTGACTGTGATATTCAAGACTGCTATATTTGCAACAGAACATAAAAAGTGCACCTTTATACCTCCTAGAAACATATCTGTACGGAGTTAATATTCAATACTATTCCATGTAAATCTTATTCCGTTCAAAAACTTAATTACTCTTTTTTTTTACAAATCAAACCTGAAGGGCAATTTTGGAACTGGATGCCTGACGACTCACAAGGACGTGCTTGGTAGGAGTATAAAATAATGACGATGTGTAGGTGGCCCTCCAGTAGCGGCACACAGTGCTTTGGGAGGGTCTCCGCTGTCTTTATATATTTGTTTTGTATGCATTTTTTTATAAAGTTGAAATAAATTACATCTGTAACCAAAAATAACGGACAACTCACACTGTGTTGAAGCAGCAAGGTGTTATGCATAGGGTAATGTTCTTTGAGTGGGACATTTAAGAAGTGTCTCCTTGAGTCGGACATTTTAGATAGGCTTGAATTACCCAATTGAGTGCCCTTCGAGCCAAGTATTTGGTACCGATCTTTAGCTTACGACTTCTACTTACCATTCGAAAAGCATCATCATTGATATAGCCTAAAGAAGAATAGTATGATTTTCTTAAAGATGGGCTAAATCCCCGTTTTTCTCTTAAATATTTTTGTAATCACCTGGGATTTATATTAGGTCAAATTTGAGGAACTTTCACAGGCTTTAGGTACTGGCTAGACTTCTGTACATTTAACAATTCAGTAGATCTGAGTTTAGTCTGTATTGTGCTCTAATATGGACATTTTCAATAGATTGAAAGATGCTTAAACAGCAGTATCTTTAATGCCTTGTTTAGAAAGATAACAGTCCGAATCAAGGTTACCCCTCTCAATTTTTTATTTTGGAAATGCACCAAGCATTCAAAGCTTTAGCTTTGTCAATTGACAATTTTCTGCTTGAGATAGTGCAAACGTTTAATTGGCTGTGTCTGAGAAAACCAGGCGGAAGTCCCATACAGTGTCTACGTGGCCCGACTCAGATTTTAATGATACTGGGTTTAATGACCCTTTGAATAGTTTGAAAAGTTGGGGTAAGGTTGATTTTGACCAAAAAAATTTTTTAGGGGCCAAACTGGTACTCTAAAAAATAGATGTTTTACGTAGCTGAAAATCTTAGGCAAAAAGTCCCATTGGATTACATGTTAAATTTTGAAACTTTGAGGCTATGGTACGCAACGAGCAGCGGCTACAAAAAAAATCTGACCATGCAATTTGGTTGTATGACTCTTTAACTTATGGAAAGTGGTGTCAGACCCGTGGGTTTTTTTGTTATGGGTTGTTTTGAGTGGCATTTCTAATGTAACCATGGCGACAAAATGGAAATCTATTTCTTTGACCGCCAAAAAGATGAAATTGGTCTATCTCTGTCAGTAAAAAAGATAGAAAAACAAGCAAAGCATGGTTTCCTGTATTTTAGAGTATGAGGAATTCATTTCTTAGGTCAATTCTATTTTTAGAACAACCCTTGGGTGCATTTTAGGCCTATAAATGCTGAAAAAGTGTGATTTTATAAAGTTTTTTCACTTTTCCGGCAGTATAATACAAATTTGGCATCCTGAACATCAGCAATTAGGAATGTCACACCACCAAAACATTTTTGTCTTTCATTTGGTGTATGCAATTTGTTAAATTTATGCATATTTCTAGCCAAAAAGGCCAAATTCAGTCATTTTTATGCCCAATTTGCGGCAAATTTTGAAAAAAAGCCAAGAAATTGATGTAATTAAATGATGATAGCCTGAACTACAACAAAGAGGAACTCCTGCCTTATTTTTCCAAATGTTGTTTCAAGAAGGTTCGAAAAATTAGTTTTTGACCTACTTAACATTCAAGATGGCTGCCACAATGGTAATTGTCAGACCCGTGGGATAAAATGGAAATCTATTTCTTTGACCACCAAAAAGATGAAATTGGTCTATCTCGGTCTGTAAAAATCATAGAAAAACAAGTAAATCATGGTTTCCTGTATTTTAGAGTATGGGGAATTCATTTCTTAGGTCAATTCTATTTTTAGAACCACCCTTGGGTGCATTTTAGGCCTATAAATATAGAAAAAGTGTGACTTTTCAACTTTTTTCACTTTTCCGGCAGTATAATACAAATTTATCATCCTGAACATTAGCAATTAGGAATGTCACACCAACCAAACATTTTTGTCTTCATTTGGTGTATGCAATTGTTAAGTTTATGCATATTTCTTGTAAAAAAGGCCAAATTCGCCAATTTTATGCCAATTTTTGTGGCAAGTTTTGAAAAAAAGTCCAGAAGTTGATGTTGCTAAATGGATGATAATCTGAACTACAACAAAGTGAAACTCATGCCATGTTTTTCCAAATGTTGCTTCACGAAGGTACGAAAAATGATTTTTTGACCTAATTAACATTCAAGATGGCTGCCACAATGGGAATTGAGATAAGATCACAAATTCTGCAGTAACAAGTGAAGTGAGATTTTTTTAAACAGTATTTAACTTTTCCTGCCTTATATGGGAATTGTGATAACTGGAACTCTCATAATTGTGCAAATAACATTAAATGGAATTTTTTATCTTTTATTAGATGTAAAAATCTGCTACATTAATGCTAATTTTCTTGCCAAAAAACAAAAAATTGGCCTGATTTTAGGCACGTTTTGCGAATTATTGAAAAATGTTGGGAGTTGATGTAGTGAAAGAGATGGTAACCCAAAGCATACATTCATGCCATTTTGTTCCAAATACTGTTTCTATAAGGTATAAGCTGCCAGTCATTGGGTCCAGGGTTTGATACTTGCTTTGGCAGTGTTATCTAAACTTTTATTGGACAGCAGTTTCAATCATCATTTGCCTCATTGTTGTGTCATCCTCCTCTACCAATTATCTACGAGGTGCAAAGATAAGGGGCCTAAAGCGCCAATCATCCATCAATCATGAAAGTATGAGAGAAAAGTTTTGACTGTTGTAAAATGCAAGACGTCTTTCTACAATTTAGATTTTGATTAGGACACAAATTATTCTCGTGGTTGTCTTAAAGTATAGAAAATGATATAGGATGTTTTGTAAAAAGGTCACATTATAACATCTTGTAAAAAGTCCCAAAATGGCAGCCAAAAAGCTTGAACATTCAATTTATTTTGTGTTATGAATTAAAAGTATCTCATTGTGAGGCAAAGGAAAACCTTGGTCATTTTGCTCAAGCCATTGCACGCTGGCAGATGGAAAAACATTAATTAAAATAATTAGGAATGCACAGGCACAGAATGGGGCCATACTTGCTATAAATTCAAGAAGACTTCCAAGAAGTTTGTAGTACCTGTTGGTTTTGCCGTAAAGATGTGTCGGCAAAATATGCATAGATTTTGGAAGCCACATTAGTAAGCCGTACCAGCATTTCATGTGTCTATTTCAATATATATGTGCATGTTAGCTTACTTGCATAGAGTTCTGTTATTTATTGAAAAATAAATCTTTCCAGGCAAAACAATTCACTATTTTAAATGTCATAACTCATAAGAGATTGACTAGATTGAAAAGTCTGACAATCAGAAGGCCATCAGCAGAGCAAATTTCTGTAGGTGATTTCCCTTAGGCCTGCATTCTTTCTTAATCGTTCGATAAAGCTGGTTTTCGGAAGATATGTGCATCAAAAACTTTGTTTTCTTTGCACTGTGCGAAAAATTGCAAGAAATTGTCATTTTATTAGCCTCAAACTGTCTGAGAAATAGAATTGTTTGGTCATAGACTATAGGCCTACAGATGGTAGATTTGACATTATATGAAAAAAAAAAACCTTTTTGAATAAGACAGCGTGAGTTCAGCAGAAATTGTCTTGCAAGGAATACATCTGGAACGATCCCAGCTGACAACAAGAATCCGAGGATTCAAATCCTGGGTTCTGTTGGGAATTCAAATGGCAATTAAGCACAAGATCCATAGATACAAGAACAAAGTAGCACTGCACTGCGAAGTGCAATCAGCTTTGACACCTGTCAGATTGACCTCCAAGTGCTGTTTCTCAGTGGCGATTTGGTAAAATGAAGGTGAGAAAAGGCTTTAGAACTTGTATAATTGCAATTAGCATTGTTAGACTGCTTCTGAAAATAGATGCACTGCAAAAAGTAATTGCCAAATGCATTATTGGCCTTCCTTGAAATGCATGGACGATCGTCATGTGGGCGATATTATAATGCAAAGTCAGCTTGAAAACAGTCAAGATTCAAACGATCTATGACATAACTTTTTTTTTTAATTGAAAAAGAAAAAATCTTTTAATGAAAATAAAAAATAAAAAAAGAAGAAAAACCACAGCAAACTATCCCCAATTCCACAACGCATTTTAGTTCCCCTCTATATGAGCACAAAATGACCCACTTGACCACATCCACACCTGTATTAAGCCGGGAAAACTTTTTTCCAAAAATCTCTCAGACTGGTTTTTCAGATAAAATTACCCTTGGAGAACCCAGGGTAAAAACTTGTGGTTAATTAATTAAAATAAAAATGTGTAGTGTCCGTACCCCCCCCCCCCCCCTACTTCTCACACAAGCTGAACCTGGGGGCAATTAAAAACAAATGGCACATCCAACTACTCACTAGCATACTACACTACAACAATTCTACTTTCCAACAATAAGCATGTTGATATCTATATTAGTTATTGAGCCACATCAGTTTTTGTCTCTTCGTAGTGTCCGTACCCCCCTTGTAGTGTCCCTAGAGCTTCTGGCATTGTGCCCATGATTGCTTTAATTTCGTTATGTCAAGTCTGCAGGGATTACTCAACTAATTGATCCGCAAGATTTTTTTTACCCCCGATGACCTTGACCCACTTTTCCAGGTCAATGGGCTCTAACACCAAAAAACCTTTTCTGTGATATATCTTTTTTTTTATTGCTTTAGGTTAGGAATGGAGTGTTGCACTAATTATTCAACAAATTGACCCCAAAAACATATATGAATTTGCATGAATTCCACTCTTTGTATCAAAGGTTTTTTTTTTAATTTTTGAAAATTTCATCTTTTTACTGCCTTATTGAAGTTTTTCAGCATAAATTTGCCATATAAGGAAATGGGCTATTTACACAAATCTAAGAGTAATTGTTGTCCCAGTACCTTTGAACGATGTCACAAAATTTGAAGCTCCCCTGCCTAACCATAACCACTTAGTGAAGGTCAAACTGTTGAAGGATGAATCCCTTAATTTACTGCTAGGTAAAAAATTCACAATATTAACATTTTTTCAACTGACCATATCTCTGGTCCTAATTAAGTTACTGAAATCATAAAAATATGTCTGGAGATCTTAGAATCTCCCCTATCTAATGGACTATAATACACTCCTGTCAGATCAAAAGCGCTAAAGTTCACCCGATCCTGAAATATTCATAATTTGGGTTATGAATGATATATTTTTACAAAAGGAAGAAAAAGGTTTGTAAAAAATATTTTAGGGATATCTATGACATGTATGCACACATTGATGTTGTTCCTGGTGAGATCCAATGATGTTCGTTTTTTGGACAAAAGTGACGACCAAATTATACACTTGATTGTGTAGAAGCCGTATGCTGCTATTTCCAACCGGAATCCTTCAGTACTGTAGAAATTATGCATTTTTGCAAGATTATTTTGTTTTTAGAGATAATTGTGGAGTTTAGTATGACTTCTGCAGTAAATTGCAAAATTGCACACTCTTCCCGTTTAAATACAGAATTACTACATTACTGCCTTTAGGAATTATAGAATTCTGCAGCTTTTTGCCGAGCAAAATTCCTTTTAATGTTATTTGCACAATTATGAGAGTTCCAGTTATATCACAATTCCCATATAAGTCAGGAAAAGTTAAATACTATTTAAAAATCTCACTTCACTTGTTACTGCAGAACTTGTAATCGTATCTCAATTCCCATTGTGGCAGCCATCTTGAATGTTAAGTAGGTCAAAAACTAATTTTTCGTACCTTCTTG
The DNA here is from genome assembly GCA_026936325.1 of Platynereis dumerilii. Classification (NCBI taxonomy): domain Eukaryota; kingdom Metazoa; phylum Annelida; class Polychaeta; order Phyllodocida; family Nereididae; genus Platynereis; species Platynereis dumerilii. Next base: position 51,699 of record JAPTHN010000195.1, on the reverse strand, counting down.
AAACAACATTTGGAAAAATAAGGCAGGAGTTCCTCTTTGTTGTAGTTCAGGTTATCATCATTTAATTACATCAACTTCTAGGCTTTTTTTTCAAAATTTGCCGCAAATTGGGCATAAAAATGACCGAATTTGGCCTTTTTGGCTAGAAATATGCATAAATTTAACAAATTGCATACACCAAATGAAAGACAAAAATGTTTTGGTGGTGACATTCCTAATTGCTAATGTTCAAGTCACCAAATTCGCATCATACTGTCGGAAAAGTTAAAAAAGTTAAAAAATCACACTTTTTCTGCATTTATAGGCCTAAGATGCACCCAAGGATTGTTCTAAAAATAGAATTGACCTAGGAAATGAATTCCCCATACTCTAAAATACAAGAAACCATGCTTTACTTGTTTTTCTATCATTTTTACTGACAGAGATAGACCAATTTCATCTTTTTGGTGGTCAAAGAAATAGATTTCCATTTTGTCCCGCGGGTCTGACAATTCCCATTGTGGCAGCCATCTTGAATGTTAAGTAGGTCAAAAACTAATTTTTCATACCTTCTTGAAACAACATTTGGAAAAATAAGGCAGGAGTTCCTCTTTGTTGTAGTTCAGGTTATCATCATTTAATTACATCAACTTCTAGGCTTTTTTTTCAAAATTTGCCGCAAATTGGGCATAAAAATGACCGAATTTGGCCTTTTTGGCTAGAAATATGCATAAATTTAACAAATTGCATACACCAAATGAAAGACAAAAATGTTTTGGTGGTGTGACATTCCTAATTGCTAATGTTCAGGTCACCAAATTTGCATCATACTGCCGGAAAAGTGAAAAAAGTTAAAAAATCACACTTTTTCTGCATTTATAGGCCTAAAATGCACCCAAGGGTTGTTCTAAAAATAGAATTGACCTAAAAAATGAATTCCCTATACTCTAAAATATAGGAAACCATGCTTCACTTGTTTTTCTATCTTTTTTACTGACAGAGATAGACCAATTTCATCTTTTTGGTGGTCAAAGAAATAGATTTCCATTTTGTCGCCATGGTTACATTAGAAATACCACTCAAAACAACCCATAACAAAAAAACCCATGGGTCTGACACCACTTTCCATAAGTTAAAGAGTCATACAACCAAATTGCATGGTCAGAATTTTTTTGTAGCCGCTGCTCGTTGCGTACCATAGCCTCAAAGTTTCAAAATTTAACATGTAATCCAATGGGACTTTTTGCCGAAGATTTTGAGATATGTAAAACATCTATTTTTTAGAGTACCAGTTTGGCCCCTAAAAAATTTTTTTGGTCAAAATCAACCTTACCCCAACTTTTCAAACTATTCAAAGGGTCATTAAACCCAGTATCATTAAAATCTGAGTCGGGCCACGTAGACGCCCCTGCCTGGTTTTCTCAGACACAGCCAATTAATTTGAGGCCCTGGTTGATAATTTATGTATCCCATAGGCCAAACAAGATGAAATTATCTAAAATGGCCGCAATGCAGCTGTCCGACTCAAGGAAACTTACCCTATAGGCCTATGTCCAGGGACGGACGCAGGGGGGATGCATCCCCCCCCCCACCAGGCAAAAATTTAAATATTTTTACATGTTAATTTCATCAACGTGCAGTCACGTTATGTCGCGAACCATGGGTTCCGCGACGCGATAGATCGATAGACTCCCCCACCAGAATTTTCTGGATCCCCCCCTGCCTATGTCTATCATTTTTGTCTTTCAAACACAACGTCTAGATGATTACCTGCAACATAAGCCATTAATCAAAGTCATGTGGCAAAAATTGATAATCTTATGGCCACTCAAAGAAGTGTGAACTTTGTTTTGGGTCACATGCGCCCAAAAAATAAGGCTACAGCTGGCAGCTATATTGCTAAGCTTTAATCTCAAAGGGTTCAATTTGTGCACTTTAGTAAGGTGCGGAGATTTTGGGATATGGACTTTATTTTTTCACAAGATTATCATTTAGTTTCATCAAGCTGAGAAAGTAGAGTTATATATAATTTATTGATGCTTAATATATTGTTTCAGTGTCATGTACAGGGCATGCCAATAATACCCTATAAGACAATACAAGCGTAATTAGCGTATGCAATTTGAATTTGGAGATTGCAGAAGCAGGGTCATTTTGCAAATATTTATATGGTGCAGATGCAATAGTTGACCTTGTACATCTCACTTATTTTGATAATGTTGTGGCATGTAAGTCATTTTTTCCTTTATAGTATTTGCATATTTTGAAGAAATACATAACTACTGGGAGCCTCTTCCAAAATAACATGAAAAATTCTAATTAACATACATCAACAGGAGTGATCACAAACTGTTATACATTGTTTGTTACTGTTTGTGCTTTTAGCAGTTTGGCATATGAATTATGATAGAAGTTGATAAGAATCTACAACTTATAGAACCAACAACACCAAACAATAACTGTGAATTTTGAGAAAATGTTTTTCATAATTAACTGTCAAATTGGATGATATCTGTGACAAACATAGGCGTATCGGAGGGGGGGCAGGGGGGGGGGTGATCGCCCCCCCAAAAGTTTGGGAAACAGTAAGATTTCGGGCAAAAAGGCTAAAAAATTTGGGCAGATGATTAAATAATCACTATTGAAAATTAATGATTTCCAGGCAATTTCATTTGAAATGGTATTAAATCTAGCTCTTGAAATTCGGGCAAATGTCGCTCGCCCCCCCCAAAATCGCACGCGCCGTACGCCTATGGTGACAAAAATATCAAAACACACATGTCAAGAGTGTTTCTTTGATTTGTCATAATTATGCTAGTATATAGGTGCACTGAAGCCATTTGCTAGCCGTGATACATCATGTCTCTCAATGATTAGTATGGCCCCCATGCTGTAGATGAATGGTAATTCAAATGGCAAAAAGGAGTTCATCACCCTTAAATAACCATGAATTGATGTGTCACACTACTCTCTGACTAAAAAAACCGAATGATGACAAAATGGCGCACTATCCAATATGGCTGTTTTTCTATGCCAGGACTTCACGCTCAATCAAAAATAGGTTTAAAAAATTTCTGCCACCGAAAATTATCAGAAATGTTTAAGTTTTTACCCCTAAAACGAAGTAAAAAGGAACAAAATATGAATCAGCTAGGCAAACCTAATATGGCCAACAGCAGCCATCTTGAATATGCCTTTATATTAAGGATCTCATAATGAGAACTATTGTTGCCCTCCAAATAGTCCCATTGCCAAAGGAGGGCTTTTGTCCAGCTACTGTTTCACCATCTACTTCAAAATACGCTTCTGTGAATGTGCAGTACGCTGTGCGACACACTGACAATTACCCATGGTTGTAACGGCGACATGCTATAAATAAAATTCAAATTTATTGTTTACAACACACAATTATTATTGTAATACTTTCATCATGGATTTTGTAATTTTCACCTGTTTCACTTGTCTCATTTAAATCTTTTGGTAGTTTTGTGCTTTTCTCCTATAAATCTTTTGGTAGTTTTGTGCTATTCTCCTATTTACTACCTACTTTGAGTCACAACAACCACCATAGTTGCCACCTTGCAAGCCATTTTGCATATGAATTAAATTCAAAGCTTAGCATCAACGTACTTCTAATGCCCTCGGCGATGTATAAATGCATGTGCGACGATGGACAATGCACGTACGCAGAAACAACTACCGTAGAACGGGGTGACTTTGAACAGTCCGGGGTGACTTTGAACGCTTTTCTGAAAAAGATTGATCCTCTGTGAATGCAAAATTAAATAAGATACTGGAAGCTTATATACCGTACAAGGGTAGCTTATTTAATTTTGCATTCACAGAGGATCAATCTTTTTCAGAAAAGCATTCAAAGTCACCCCGGACTGTTCAAAGTCACCCCGTTCTACGGTACCTCAAGTCGGTGTATCGTTGTAGCAGTCCTCAGCGAGGCTGTCCTTTTCATCGGAGCATCCTACTTTGGGTATACGCCGACGTTTTCCTTGATGCCTCGCATGTCGCAAAATGCATAAGTAGTTGCCTCGCGACTATCAGCAGCATCACAAAAAACCACATTGGGCGAGGTAAAACCAGCCACACTGTAGTAAAAAACTAAGTGCGACGAGATTGGTTGGAGCCTCGTTGAGTCAAGAAAGGCGGAACTCGGCGATGAAAGGTTTTCGCGGCTGCAGACACTTTATACAAAACTTCATTGCCGCTGATGGCGCTAATTGAATACATAACGTTGTCCAGTCAACGAAGATCGCCACAATTGTCCTAGGAATAGACTTTTTCTGCCTTGTCGTGCTTAAGTCGTCACTGTGAGAATGTACCATAAGTCTCTGAGGGACCGGGTTTGAATCCCGCTCCCAGCATTACACAATGGGGTGATGTGTATGGCCATAAATGGCTGCAGATCCCATGTGTCACTCACCTCATCCTGCTCATGTCGGCTGAGCCTGAATCGAAGATGTAAAACTGTACTCAGTGGTGGAGCAGTGGCGTAGATCGTTGTTGAAGTGCAGGTTACCCGCAGTCAACTGGAGGATATCATGTCAAATCAAAGTTTAAATGATTTGCAAACATTGTATGGAGAGCGAAACTTTGAATCTTTTGAGTAAATTACAGGCATCATTGCACAATGTCTTTTGCAGGCCTGTTACAGAGTTGAAGCTGTAACAATGCCTGTTGATACTGTTGTTTGTTACTGTAAGAGCTATATATTTCCTGCTGCTGTCTATATTTAGTCAGTTTGTTCTTCTTTTTTTTAACTTTACAGATATACACACCTCTGGATGATGAACTGAGCACAAGGTATATAATACATACATTTATTAATCGTAGTTTTCAAGACATCTTACAGTGAGGAAAATAAGTATTTGACCCCCTACCATAGTTCTGTTTAGGGCGCTTGCACTTGCCCCAAAACTTTAAAATTTCTCAGGTAAAAGTTCTGCTCACACTTAAAAACGCACACTTTCAAAAAGGTTAAAAATAGTACTTCCTCTTAAAGTATCAACATGAAAGTTTGAACACTTCTAGCAGTTGCCATCAGGTAGATTCATGAAAATTTACAAATCTCTAAATGCAATACTTTTGTGTTAAATTAAATTGTCGTGGTTACTGTCTAAAATGCAAGTCACAAACTGCACTTCAACACAAAATGCACCGATGGAAGTATTGGTTTTGTGGCATACTGGATAGGATTAATCTTATGAAATGTTCACACGACAGGCACAGGACATCCAAAAACTGCCCCAAGGAAGTTTTTAACAAAAAAAAGTTAAAGCAGATTTTGAATTGAAAACTCAAAATGTACGACTCAGCATCTGGAAATGAAGCATGTGAATCAAAACTGTTAAATTATGGGGCTTTTTGCTTACCCAGGGTAGAAACACATACAGAAACAATCATTCCATATCAATACTCTCAAAAATCTTAATAAAACATCTTTTTTTGAAGATTTTGACAAAAGTCAGCATTGACACTTACATTTTATTAATTTCATCCTCTTTAATTGTGGTTTGTTCAAATATCCCTTTTCCCCAACCCATCAAGCAAGTAAAAATGTAAACTTTCCTGGCTTATCAAAAAATACTGTGGAAGGAACAGCTTAGTTGTTGAAATTAATCATCAGAGGATATTGAAATTTTGTGACTTGCGTTTTCAACAGTAACCGCGGAAATTAAATTTGACGCAAAAGACCTGCGCTTGGAGATTTGAAAATATTTGTGTGTATACCTGACGGCAACTTCTAGAAGTGTGCAAACTTTCATGTTGATACTTTAAGAGGAAGTACTATTTTTTACCTTTTTGGAAGTTCGTGTTTTTTAGTGTTAGCAGTTTAGATCGGGTCCAACATTAGAAGACAGGTAATGCACACAAATTAAGTGAAAGAAGCTTTATGTAATATAAGAATCCCAATAGTCTTTGGAAATAAGTATTTGACCCCTTTGTTTACAAAGGGTTTATCACCAGACTTTTACAAAACAAAAACTTGGAAGAGTGTCAGTCAAAAATCATGTCTCTAGTATCTTGGGATATTTTTTTTTCAACTGAGCATCTTCAAAAATGAAGAAATTACCAAAAATTATAGGAGGTCCAATTGGGGCATAAAAAGCTAAATAAAATTGGCAAAACAATTGAAATATGTTTTGATAGCAATAACCTTCAGTTATTACAGTTTTCAAAGTGTTTGTTTTGTGAAAGTCTGGTAATAAAGCCTGCGCAAACGAAGGGGTCCAATAGTTACGAGGGGTGTTCAGGAAGTTCTGACCAATTTTTGTAGCAGGCCTTTATCTTCGACGTACTTGAATAAAATTTTCACAGTACTTGAATGAAATTTTCACAGTACAAAATTCAGGTGTATAGCCATCGATTCTGAAAATATTACATCCGTGGCCAATGTTTAACTTACTTTTCTGTTGCCAAGGAAACCACACCTTGGGGTAGGCAGCGCAGCTTAATTTTTCATACAAAACTCAACAATTTAGCTGTGTAAATCGTCATAAAATGTATTGCATATACACAATTAATTGTGAACATAGATGTTCACCAGCAGCTGCACAATTTTTCAAAGTACTCTCTGTGGCATGAAACAAATTTGTGCATCCTTTCAACCCACTCGGTGAAGCAATTTTCAAAGTCTTAACTTAGAAAAGCCCTGGAAATGGAGTGTAAAAGTCCTGATTTGTAGCATATCTTTCACCTCTCAGCTCATCTTTTAGATTAGGGAATAAACAACAGTCACATGGCGCTAAATCATCATCGAGGTATCTAGAAATGTCCTAATGAGATCCTGGGTTTGTGTACCATTCTTTTCTGTGAGAAAACACAATTTGATTGAAGCTCTCTGATCGCGTTTCGGGTCCATGTAAAATGCTCATCGAAAATCACACTTTACAGTGCAAAAATCAGGTTAAATGGCTAAACAATGGATTGGCATAACATTGTGACATCATAAAGTTACAATCACAATTACCAATAGGCCCTGCACAGGTTTGAAGTCCTTTTTAACATAATTTGACCCTAGATTTCAGGGAAAACACAATGCTAAGTTCACTAGAAAAAGGAGCTGCGCTGGGTTCCCCATCTTGCCGTTTCCATGGCAACAAAATAACAACTTAAATATATTGTGTCTCAAAGGTGCTTGGCCATTTGTTTCCGTGATACCTGAAGATGTATTCCTGAAAATTTGAAGACTCTAGCTCAAATATAAGCATCTCTCAGAAAAATTGGTCAGAACTTTCTGAACGCCCCTCGTATTTCCGAAGACTATTGGAAATCTTACTCAAATATATTACATAATGCTTTTCATTTCAGAGTTTTGGAGTAAGCGCAAGTGCCCAAACAAGAAAATATGGGGATCAAATATTTATTTTCCTCACTGTATATTTTTAGTGGTATTACTTTTTTAAGTACATTTGGGACTTCTATTTTGTGGAAAGAGTCAATTTTATTACATATGTTAAAGGTATTTCATAATTAACTTTGTTGATTTTGGTTGACATTGTATGCATTTCAAAGAATTTTATTGTACCCAGGGGGCCAGTGAGGTTCACCAGACACGAGCTGCTGTAAAAGGTTGTGGGGTATGGTTGGATTCCTAAGACCCTCAGCTATCACCTCCAGGTTCACAACCTCGCCAACCGGCTGCTCAATCGCGGAAATTCAGGATGGCGTCCAAGATGGCCGCCGTTCCTTGAAATCTCTCTAACTTGCTGAATAATGATGGGATGTGAGAGAGTGATAGGTCTATTCTGGGATTTTTGGGGTTACAGAATTCATTGAAATGCATTTCAGCACTGTTCAGGAAACCTGATATCGTGTATTAGGCATATTTTAAAGCATTTTGTGAGATAATTACTGATGTTTAAATTCTGTATATGTCTTTTCAATCAAGAAAATTAAAGGTGTCATTTACTTAGTTGCTCAATAGTGAGTTCTGTTCAGATGGTCAGTAACAGCATGACATGCCTAGATAATAAACCAATCAGGGTTTTTGAAAGAGATTTATTTTATTACTATGAGGCATTTTTAACTCTTTCTCAAGACTTCAAAAGAGAAAATAGTCCGAAAAAAGGGAAAATGTGCAAATGTAATGGTCCTTTTAGCAGAGGCTGTGCTTAAGAATTTACAACTGCGCTTTACCTACCTTTTATGCTTGATGCTGGTGGTCTAATCACAGATGTAAACATTTTCAAGTTAATGTCAGCATTTAATTTCACATAAGCCAACAAATTTTCTTGGAATTGTTGATTCTGATAATTTTGGGCGACCATTTAGGAACATTCTTTGATAACCAATAAGCGTTCATGTTACTCTTCAGGCAAGCTCCCACATCATTTCTGGTTGCAATGACATTAGTCAGATTTTCAACGGCAGTTTCTTCTGTTTTCTATGATATCTGACAAATGTCAAGGTGTTAGTTGAGGGTTGGCAAAGCATAGTCATCAGAGTTCATAATTTTTGTGTAATCTGAGTGAACGTCAGTTCCAGTAACATGAAAAAAAAACACTCATTGTATTACATTACAGGATGTCATTTATTGTTGCTAACGGTCATCCTTGAGAAATTAGTTCTTAAACTGTTATTAAACTAAGTCAACATTTCATGCCTTTTATTGTCTAGCTTGACAAATCTTATAAAATTAAAATAACATTTTCCAGTGTTCCGGTAATTAGCTCACTAAAATGCATAATATGCCTAATACATGATATCAGGTTGCCTGGACAGTGCTGAAATGCATTTCAATGAATTCTGTGACCTCCAAAACCCCAGAATAGACCCATCACGCTCTCACATCCGATCATTATTAACCGATATAGAGAGATTTCAAGGAACGACGGCCATCTTGGACGCCATCTTGAATTGCCGGGATTGAGCAGCCGGTTAGCGAGGTTGTGAACCTGGAGGTGATGGCTGACAGTCATAAGAATCCAACCATACCCCACAACCTTTTACAGCAGCCCGTGTCTGGTGGACCTAAATATTGGGCCCTGGCCCCCTGGGTATTGATAATTGGGAACACCGTAAAACCTGATTATGGGTTGTATTTCAATCGGGGTACGTGGGTTTTGTCTCAAGGGGATCAAAAATAAGGGTTTTTTTTTCTGGCCAAATTAACTGTTTGCTATTGCTATGTATCGTGCATTGCATTCCTGAAAATTTTAGGGCTACAAGTGTTCTGAATTTTGTATTATTCACTTTTTGTGTCATGTTAATGATAAAGTTGATCAATGTCAACTATTCTGCTCATCCCTCTATTACTGGAAGTATAGAGCCCCTAGTTGTGTGGGTTTTTGCTGAGTCCATAGGTATATATGACAATGAAAAATCATCTTACTTGCTTTATTTTTGCCCAGCACTTTGTCCGTATGAAGGAACCAAAGTTTTTTTGGGGGGGGGGGGCGACTGCCCCCCCCTTCCCTCCTCCCATTAGACTAAAGTTGAACTGCTGCTTTATACAGTAAAAGCTGGGCGATCGATAACTTTACCCGGTGTATGGAAAATCATACATTTTGTTTTGTCTACATTCAAAGATAGCTTATTAACTTCAAGCCAAGACAATACATTCGCTAATTCAGTATTCAAGATATGAACATTGTCTTGAGAAGAATCAAGAGAAACGAATAAAGTGGTATCATCTGCATATACAATGAATTTGAAAAAACTGCTTGATCTGCAGACATCATTTACATAGATGAGGAACGGCAATGGACCCATGATTGAACCCTGTGGGACACCAGTAGAAATATTTAAATTTGAAGAAGAACAGTTTTGATATTCGACATATTGCACGCGATTACTGAGGTAACTGGGTAGGAGGTCCAATGCGGTGCCACTAAAACCATAGTAATGAAGTTTTTAAAGAAGAATTTCATGATTAATAGTATCAAATGCTTTTGATAAATCCACAGAAATTGTTAATGGCACATTTCCTGAATCCATTTCATTCACAATACGATTAGTTAATTCTAAGGTAGCAAGTTCTGAAGAATGAAGTTCTCTGAAACCATATTGACTAACATAGTAAAGATTTTTGCTTTTAAAGTAATCATGCATTTGAACAAACAGAACCTTTTCGAATATTTTAGAAATCGTAGGTAACACAGATATTGGCCTGTAATTTTTTTTATTCCATGACTAGCAATGTATTTGCCCCAATAACACTAAACATGCCCAGGGAAAAAACAACGTCATTTGAGGGAAATACAAGTTATTGTCCCTCAAAAGACATTGTTATTTGCCTCAGATGACGTTACCTCCAGAGCCCTCTTGTGTTAATTTACAAACTACATGTTGGCCTAAAATTATTTGGCCAAAATGGTGAGAATGACACCAATATTATTCACACAATGTTCAGCAAGCGATTAATGTCAAGGAGTGGTTTTGTTTTTATCACCTGATTCACAAAAAAATCAGTTACAAAAGATCACCAGCTTCTGCAATTACAATCCTGTGACAATGGGCATGACGTCATAGTCCAATTGTTTGGATTGTGACATCATCAGCACTGCTGGTGACATCACAATACAGTTGCTAAAAATATCACCATGGAGGATGATTTTTCTTACACTATTCAGAAGAGGTCATGGAATAAAAACATTATAACATAGATTGTTTTGCATTGACCCTCGTATTCTCCCTGCCAGCCCATATTTTCCCTCGGGCCTAGCGGCCCTCGGGAAAATATGGGCTGGCAGGGAGAATACGAGGGTCAATACAAAACAATCCATGTAATAATATATACATATCTGATTCAAGACCCTTTTTCTAAACCGGTGTTATTTTGGCTATTTTTAGTTTGTCTGGAAATATGCCCGAGTTAAGAGCCTGATTAATTATTATAAGTAAAGGTTCAATAATTGTGCCCTTGATTTTTTTCAGTAGGATCGAGGAAATATTATCACATCCAAAGCTGGTTTTAGATTTTATTTTGTTAATCATACCATCTGACTCATTACAGATGATTTCATATTTGTAGACTTTTCTCAAATAACAAAATATTTAGCAAAATTTCTGGTCTGACATCAGAAAATCCTGCCAGGTGATTGGTCAAGTTGCCCATTGCATGTCACTTTTTTTCAGCTTGCTTCAAGCAAGTGATGTTTGCTGGAAAATGATGTAATAAGTTTGACCAATAGTATACAGCAAAGGTCAACTTGGTATTGTGGCAGTTGTTCACACATGTCAAAACTGCAATCCACATGAACTCTTTCACTTCTTCATGAACAGTTGTATTTTGCACGCCTGTGTACAACTGTTGATCATTTCAATTGATATTGTGGTGGCCGGCACCACCGCTTGGTGCCGCTGTACGTCATCTCGGGTCCTCTCGCGCTGCGGCGAGATCTGGCGAGGTTTGGCAGACGATACACTGATGCTGAAGCGATAGGACGCACCTCCGCTCCCGCTCGTATCTCTCACCACAAGTGGTTAGGTAAGCAATACCACGATCACCACATTGGCGCAGTTGACCTCAGAACCTAATCGGGCAGAAGATTTGACTCGTCAAGTGATTTTCTTGACGAAATTGGACCTTTTTCTGCTGGTTGGGAAGGACGCCGGTCGGCCGCCATCTTGGATTTCGCCGAGAGGCGCCAGCTTCAAAGCACTCAAAGTGAGCTGAAAATCATTGTTTATGCTTATATTTGCTGGTTAATCAATACTGCAGTACATTTGGCAGATATCAATGTGCATTTTGCATATTTTGGTGCGAGTTGTCACTGTTTCTGTTTGACACTGGTGGGGTAAGTCTTCTGGACCTCCACCTGTCAAATTTTGACAGCTCCATCAAAACTGTCAACAACATCCTCTATCCAGTGTCAAAGCATACAACATAGGCCTGAAATAGCTCAGATTAGACACTCCTTTCCGATTGTAGTTATTGGCCTATACCTGCACAACGTAATATCTGTGTTACAGAAAAAAATTCTGCAAATAAATATAATATCTCAGCAGGCCTAATTGAAATAATTAAGGCCTACTTCTTATAGATATTAATATTACCAGCCATAGCAATTGTACAGCACAGCCTACTAGTGTTGTAGCAAATTGGGCTAAATTGCAAAAATTAGTAGCCCACTTTCTACAAATTAGTTGTGATCTCTTCAGTTTGAAGCCAATTCTACATTTCATTTGAGGAGAGCCTTCAATCTATTTACTTGAGTGTCAAGGTATTAATACAGAACATATTTGCCAAAATTAGTGGAGTGCTGACCAAGTAAGGTTTACTGCATAATTTGACATTACTGTGTGTGCTGTATATAATGAATTAATGCCAAGTGTCACTGTTTGTACCCTTGTGTCTTATGGCCCTTAGATTTTAAGGTTTTTCAAACTATTAACCTTAGATTAAGCGTTTCATGACATAAGTGATCAAGTGGATCCTATTTGGAGTTCTGGTTGAAAAACCGTGAACCCAAATACCACTTGCTGTGCCTTCTACTAGCAAATTCTGGTGCTTATTAAACATCCGGTTCCAGGGTTTGCTTGGTAGAAATTAGCTTAAAATTTAAATAGCTAGGCACTGACAACTTGTTGACAGCCAAAATGGCTCCAGTTAATCTAGACGCAGCATCACATGATGAACAGATGACTATAGCTGGGATTGGAACAGTCATTGCTGACAAAATAGTTGAGGATAGAATTATTGGACCGATAACATCATGGAAAGCGTTCAATAACCTGACCAAGTTCACTTTTGAGAAAACTCTAGAATTGCACACATCCAAGGTGATGGTTTCCAGTATCCAGATTTTCAAAAACATGGATTGGGATCCGAATGTTGAATTAGATGTTAAGCTGATCAAGTACAAAGACATTGAACATTTTGAAGAGCGAAGAAACAAGCATCTTCATAGAATTATGTCAAACCTGAGGGACAAGCTAGAGAATAACATCACTGAAAACAAGCAGGAGATATCTAAAATGGCACCTGTCAACTTAGACTCAGCTTCAATGGACGAGTTGATGAAAATCCAAGGGATTGGACCAGCGATGGCTGAAGAGTTGTTAGATGAAAGGGAATTTGGTCCTATTACTTCATGGAAATTTTTCAACCAATTGACTAATATCAACTTTGAGACAACCCTGTAACTTCACACATCAAATATTGTGATGTCCAGCATCAAAATATTTCAGAATATAGATTGGGACCCACAGAATGATTTGGAAGTCAAGTTGATCATGTACAAGGATTTAGAGCATTTTGAAGTCCGACGAAACCAAAAACTCTTTGCCCTGCTGGACAGGATCAGAGGGCAAGGCAAGAGATGCTATGGTCAGCAGAACAGGGCTACCAACGACATGAAAATGAAGGAGGAGAGAGTAGCTGACAAGGGTATTCAAACATCATCTCATGCCCTGAATGGGAATTTCCCAGATCCAGTTCTCCAGCAACAAGGGCTGCGCAGTGAAGCCAAGGATGCATTTCGACAACAGGGACCACCTAGTGAAGTTGTAGATACGTTTGAACATTCCCCGCCCGTACTGGAAGGAACAAAGGTCTACAACTTGTTCTATTCTGAACAATCTCAGGACGACCGAGTGGATACTGAGAATATAGGAAGGGAGGCCATCACTGATAGTATTCATAAGACTGAGTCTAATTGCTGGGAGGAAATTGTCACCTACTCAGAGTGTCACCATATAATAATTATAATAATAATAATAATAAATACTTTATTATGTCATGTCACCATGAAACTTGGCGTGCACAATCATACAAGACAGGGAAAGCACATTCATACAGGCACATGTATTCAAACAGACACACATAGATAGGATACACACATAGATAATTACAAATAACATTCACACTCAACATACATATTCATATATCACACACATACATTCTTAGATTTGGATCATGTCTAGGCCTATCTCATTTAACTGCCTTATACTTGATGGTATGAAACTTTTAGAATATCTTGCTGTTCTGCATTTAACGGAGCGATATCTTTTACCTGATGGCAACAGACAGTATGAAACTCCCAAGGGGTGAGAGTCATCCTTCATAATAGCTTTGCAACGTTGGATGATCGACTTTCTATACAAATCCTCAATACATATATTGTTGACATTTAACTTTTTACATGTATTGATGACTCTGGTAAGTCTGTTCTTTGATTCAGCATTGCCATTTCCAAACCAGCACACAATTGAGAATGTAAGAACAGATTGAATAATGGAAAGGTAGAAAAGTTCTAAGATCTTGTTATCAATTCTCAATTTGTACAATTTTCTAACAAAATACAGTCGTGAGTTAGCCTTTTTGTACACAGAGTCTATGTTTTGGTTGAAATTGAAATTGCTGTCTATGATGGTACCTAAGTATTTATATTCTTTTACATTTTCAACCAGTTCATCATTTATGTACAGAGGAGCATGGGCTACATTAGCCAATCTGAAATCAACTAACATTTCTTAGGTTTTTTTTACATTCAGCTCAAGGTAGTTATTTGAGCACCATTCAGCAAACACTCTTACATCTTGTCTATATTCATCATCATCATTCACACATTGAGATACCAAAGCTGTATCATCAGCGTACTTGAAAAGGCAGCAATTTTTGCTGTTGCAGCGACAATCACTTGTATAGAGAGTGAACAATATCGGAGACAGTACACAACCTTGTGGGGCGCCAGTGTTGGTATATAAAATTTTTGATTTATGGTCACCTAGTTTGACATATTGTGGTCGACCCGTTAAGAATTCATTTATCCACAAAATTAGTCTGCTTGATAGCATGGATGGGGAGGAGCCCAAGGTGGAAGATGACAGGTCTCCACCTATTTCATCTATTTTTTCTAATTCATTGAACAAGGGGCCCTTGGTGCACAGAACACAAACTTGCTCCAAGGACTCCTCAAATAGCCTGCGCAGAGAGTCAAGCGATCCCATTGGCTCTGCAGCTTCAGCAAATCTTGTTATACACCATGATGAAGATGGGTGTTCTAGTGGCTTCTTGGCAGATAAGGATAAGGAACTGCAGGGCTGTTTAATGGAAAAGGAGCCGCAAGGATGCTTAATGGATGCCGGAACCCTAACACTTGAGAAGACGGATAAACGGGACTCCGAGACCCAGAAGACTAAACTTGTTTCCCGGGTTTGCAGAAAGATCCCACGAGAGAGGCTGGTTCAGCTGACAACTTCTCTCGTAGATGCAGCCCTCAATGCTTGCCGATGCAATATGACAAGGTTCGGAGGAACATTAAATCAAACCCCCGTGCTCCGAACCTGACTCAAGGCATAAAGCAGACATCTGGCATCAAAACAGGTGGCTGTCGCATGAGTAAGGACTGTCAGGAGTCGTCAGTGAGGTCTACCAAGTCTGAGACCTGCTTAACATGTGGGGGCAACCACTATCATGCTGAAGATTGCCCTAATAAACGCATGCATACACCAATTCCATTGAGGTGTTTTACTTGTGGTGGTATCGGACACATTGCTAGAGAGTGTGTTGGCAGCGATTTCCCACACAGGAACACCTCATATGGTTCCAGTTCACAAGGGGAGACCGAACAGGTCATTCTCACCTGCTGATAGGGGCAGTGATTCTCCAAATTGGAGAGCTATATCAGGCCCATTAGGGGGTCACAGAAGGACATACAGGGAGGACTTTGAAGACAAAAAGCCCTTCCTAAACAAAAGGCGTGATAATGCTGGGAGCAGTCAAATAATATGCGCCCCTCCAGCAGGAAATTTTCTTGAATAATCTGCATAGAATTGGCGATCAGGGGCCAACCTGTTCGGATGTATCCATTTGGAGCACCGTACAGACCCGCTGTTTTTCATTTGTAGACTGTTTTTAACAAATGTTCTTATTAGCATGTGTTGACAAGGCCTACTCCCAGGGAATCCTTGGCAGCATTATAGCTATGGCTTTTATGAAGCCCAAGGGCAACAGCAACTCCCCATGTCCTTTGCTATTTTTAAATTTTAATTTTTTGAGGGACTAGCCATTATTTTTGGAATTCCTCAGTATTTTAATGCTACCATTTTTGTTAAGGGGCACACTCTAGCTGCAGGCTCCTTAACAGTATCCGTAAGGCCCTGAGTGTTTCTGAAACATCGGCCTATGGATATTTTAATTTAATTTTTTTTTTTTGAGGAGGGAGAGGGGTGCTACACATTCAGCTCTTGCAGTGGACATATTTCAATAGGCCCACTCAAGAAGCTGTTCAATGGGCCCCCTCAGGAAGCTGAAAATATGACGGGGAGGAGTGTGGTGGCCGGCACCACCGCTTGGTGCCGCTGTACGTCATCTCGGGTCCTCTCGCGGTGCGGCGAGATCTGGCAAGGTTTGGCAGACGATACACTGATGCTGAAGCGATAGGACGCACCTCCGCTCCCGCTCGTATCTCTCACCACTAGTGGTTAGGTAAGCAATACCTAGATCACCACAATATTAAATCAGTTTCAAGCTGACTCTGAATGGCTTCACATCTGTTTACACTAAATTATCATGCCTTGACCAAAAGCATTGTCTATGACATCAGTAAGGGACCATTCAGAATTTATGACTGGGTTGAGGGGGAGATGGGAGTTTTACCTGAGCGGGTGCTACATGCTTCAAGTTGGACAGTACTAATTTTTACCTTTTGTCCCGAATCTATTTGCCTTACAGGCTGAGTAGAATTTATGACTTGAGGGGAATTGGAGTTTTGCCCAACGGAGCACCAATTTTTCACACATGTTTCAAGGGAGGTACTTATTACTCACAACATGCTTAAGGGGTAATGAAATTTTAATAAAAGAAAAGGGGACATACTAAAAATCCACATGAAATGTATGAGAGGTACAAATAAGCATGAAACCAAATGGGGTATAGATTTTTGACAGAAAGTTTCAACAAAATTCCCCAAAATCATATATTCTGAATGGTCAACATTCATAAGAAAATCACTGTGGGAATCAGACCAAGAACCCCCGATTGTAGCCCATTGTCCTGCTGCCTGAGCTGAGCCCCTCTTCTGAGAAAATGTTACGGAATGCACAACATTGGACTTGCAGAATGTATGTACTGAAAATGTGTGAAACACAAACTGAAACTCTCACTTGAAACTGCTAAAGTCAGTCCCTGTAAGGAGATCAATGGCTTAAAATGCCATGGTCACCCGTGTAAAATGATATGTCACTTTTCAGGAAAGAGTGGTGTCATACCTTCTCTCGACCAATGAAAATTGCAAGAAAAATTATGTATTTTCTACCTCAAATGTCTACAAATATGAAATCATCTGTAATTGAAATTGTTCTAAACTGAAAAGTTTAATTTATTGGAGGAAATAGATATTGACTAAAATCAAGTGATAGGGGAAGAGCACTACCTGATGTCAAGGAGGAGCCTATTTCAGTAAAAAATGTATTGAATGTATTAGCAATTGTTGTTTTGTCTGCTACATTCGTACCATTGATTTTAAATATTTCATCTACTTTAATAATATACTACTAATAATAATAATAACTTAATATAGCGCTAATTCCAGTAAACTGCTCATTAGCGCTGCTCAAATGAGCTCAGGGGTAGAGTTGTTTAAATAAGTGAGTTTTAAGGTTCTTCTTGGAGTTTTCCAAAGTGTTTATTGTTCTAAATTTTTCAGGCATACTATTCCAGAGTTTTGGGGCTGCATATGTGAAAGCTCTGTCTTCAAACTTATTTTTATTGAATGGGATAGGTTCTGCTTACAGGTGTCTATGGTTGCTTCTCAGGTTGTGGTTTTGTTGGGGTTTGGCTTGAATAAGTTCTTGGATGTACAATGGAACTTGGGAATTCTTTTCAATCTCTCAATCAATCGAACGGCTGAGTTTTGGGCAAGCTTATTTAACAAACAGCTGGTTGTGCCATACTAGAGTCCATTTCCGTAGTCTAGGTGAGGGGTGACAAGAGCATTCACAGCTGTTTTAACAGTTTCTTTGTCTTGGTTCTTTCGAAGTTTCGAAATGTTTCTCAAATTGAAGAAAGCATTACGGCACATCTTGATGATTTGTCTTTCCATTGTCATATTTTTGTCAAAGAGCACTCCTAAATTTCTGACATGATCTGCAGTTTTGATTTCAACATTATCAACTTTGATTGATGAAACTTGCAGTTTCTTCAACTGGCCAGGAGCACCAATCAGAAGAAGTTCAGTTTTGTCGCCATTATTGCACAACTTGTTATTGTGCAAGAAGTCCCTGATTTCTGCAATACAATTTTCCATTTTCCATACAGCTTGCTGTTGATTCAGAAAGGTTGGTTTGAAAGAAAGAATAAGTTGTTCATCATCTGCATACTTTTGATCATTCACTTGGTTTCTTTGTGCAACCTCACTTATTGGAGCAATGTACGAGTTGAACAAAATTGGACCAAGTTTTGAACCTTGTGGCACCCCAAACTTGAGTGGAAGTGTGCTTGAAGTTGTGTCATTTATCGCCACGGACTGTGATCATTCAGAAATATATGACTTGAACCACTTTAGGGCTGAGCTATGCGCACCATAACGGTTTTGCAGCCTGTCTATCAGAATGTCATGATCAATTGTGTCAAATGCAGCCGACAGGTCCAGCAATACCAGCATTGTCACCTCTCCTTTGCTCAAATAAAGCATTATGTCATTGTGGATTCTTGTTCTAAGGGTGTTTCTGTACAGTGAAATTGCTTGTAGGCTGATTGCTTTTCATCATCAAGTTTGTTTTGTGTGAGGTGGTCAACATACTGTTTGATTATAGCACTTTCAATTAGTTTCCCAAGAAATGAAAGGTTAGAAACTGGTCGGTAATTCTTTTTGTTAAGTTCAAGACCTGTCTTCTTTAAAAGTGGTTTTACAAGTGCATGCTTCAAATCAAGAGGCATTTCTCCAAGTGTCAATGACATATTGACAATTTTTGTCATGACTGGAAGAATTTCATCAATGCATTCAAGCAACAGCCATGTGGGCATTGGATCAAGTTGACAGTGTTTTACTGGCATGTCAGTGACAAGTTTCTTAACTTCCGCTTGTGATAAGGCTTTAAACTGACCAAGCTTATGACCAGGGTTAATTTGAGCATCAATTGATTTGTTTGAATTGGAGTCCAATTTTGACCTTATCTTTTTGATCTTTTCATCAAAGTAGTTGTTGAATTCATTTGCCAGGTCTGTTTCATTCGTGTGTATGGGTAGAGGCAAGTCTTGCTTCCTGTTAAGGCTGGAATTGAGAACTTTGAACATGCCCTTCGAGTTTCTCTTTGTGGCCTGAATCTTTGACTTAAGATCATAAGACTTAAGTTGATAAAGCAGTTCATTAAATGCATTTCATTTTTCTTTGAAGTTTTCAAAGTCTTTTTGAAGACCAGTTCGCCGCCATAATTGCTCTGCTTTTTTCTTGGCTGTTTTGAGGGGTTTAATCTCTTGATTTCTGAATGGATTGGGTTTGCGTAAAGTCACAAGTTTGGTTTTCAAAGGGGCATGTTTGTCAAAAACGTCTTCAGTCGAATTGTAAAGAGACACCAGGTTACTCAAGTGAATTGATCGATTGTAATGTTGTACTTTCTGTGAGAGATGTTGCTTGATTTCTTTTTTGAATTCAGATAAATTTATGTTCCGAGTTTTGCGGAAGGCGATTTCTTTCCGCGGATTTTTGCCTTTGTCAATATTAATAGTGAAAAGGAAAAAGTTGTGGTCTGAAAGGAGAATACTGACAACACAGTCTGTCAAAGATGTAGTTGTATTTGTTACAACAAGGTCGAGTATATTTCCATCCTTGTGTGTTGGCAATGATACATGTAGTTTGAGATCAAACATTTCAAGACTGTTGTTGAATTTGATAACTTTGGCATCATTTGGTTTGTTCAAGTGAAAATTGAAATCCCCAGTAACAACCGTTTCATGGTGGTATGTTTGAATGTGGGATAGGAAACTTGTAAAATCAGTGTAGAATTCTGATAAGCTGTATTTATTTTTGTTTGAAGGTTCCGGCCTGTACACAAGTAACATAGTGACAGTTCTGCTATTTATTTGCAACTCTATTTCCATGTGCTCTAAAATTTTGTTTTAATACTTTCTTTCTTGAATGCTTTAATGCCTGTTATCACAATGCAACCTACACCGCCCCCAGGCCTGGATTCACGAGGTGCACTCTAATAGAAAAATTCTCCATTGCTTTCCAGTTCCCCGATTTCAACTTGGTCATCTGCTTTTAGCCAGGTTTCAGTGAACAAAAATATGTCCAGATCAAATTAATCTCTGAACTCTTTCACAGACTCAGTCTTTTGCCTCAAACTTTGAGCGTTCCATACACAGGCCTTCAATTTATTGTACTTAGTGCCATTTTTGGGGTTCTTCTTAACATTATCAGAACCATTTTTAGTGCTTTGGGCTGACTGATGAAGTTTATTTGCCGAATTATGCTTGTTTTTTTATTCAGTCAAGCCAATGCGCACTACATCTGAGTACAGCTTAACATATCAAGACATATCGTTTAATTCACAAGCAAACAAGTTGGTAAGCAAATTGGCAATTAATGAGCCGAAACTTTGTGAGACTCCGAAAGTGAAAAAGAAATATAAGCGTGCAAGTAGTCAAGGCATTAGCAAGGCAGACACGTTCTAGAGTTCAGCAAGACAAGCCAGTAAGTAATCAAAGCGGTAACACAAACAAGCAAGTAGTCCAAGTGGTAACACAAGCAAGCAAGAAATCGTGGCAGGTAATCGAGGCTCACAAGTACTGCGTTTATGCAACAAAAGCAAGCAAATAATCTAGGCTTGCAAGTGTTACGTTTAAGTAACACAAGCAAGCAAGTAATCAAGGTAGGTAAACGAGGCCCACAAGTGTTACGTTTAAGCAACACAAGCAAGCAAGTAATCGAGGCCCACAAATGTTACGTTTAAGTAACAAAAGCAAGCAAGAAATCGAGAAAAGTAATCGAGGCTCACAAGTGCTACGTTTAAGCAACATTAGCAAGCAAGTAATCGAGGCAGGTAAGCGAGGCCCACAAGTGTTATTTTTAAGCAACACAACCAAGCAAGTAATCAAGGTAATCGAGGTAGGTAATCGAAGCTAACAAGTGCTACGGTTAAGCAACACAAGCAAGCAAGTAATCGAGGTTGGTAAGCGAGGCCCACAAGTGTTACGTTTAAGCAACACAAGCAAGCAAGAAATCGAGGAAAGTAATCGAGGCTCACACGTGCTACGTTTAAGCAACACAAGCAAGCAATAATCAAGGCAGGTAAGCGAGGCCCACAAGTGCTTGTGTTATTTAACCGTAGCACGTAAACACAGAGAGACCATGCGGTCATGACGGGGACTGTCACTTGTATTATCGCCCACCTGTGAGCTTGTGTGGGTAGTTTCCACCCTCTGTTCGACTGATTTCAGCCTTGTATCAATGTCCTGCTGTAGCCTGAGTACATCATCAAATTTCTTTTCCAATTTCTCCATGCCAAGACACTTAAAATATAATCCCAAACACTGATAATGAAGATTTTTTGCAACTCATTGCAAAAGGCCTGTTTCTGTGGGAATGCACAAAGAATAAAGACCACGAGATGTCGCCACTAGTACTGGCGACATCCACACCGCTAGTGGTAAATAAATAATTAACAAATCTAATGTGACTCCACATTTCTGAGAACTGATTTGGTGATTTTTTTCTAAGTTGAACATTATTTGGGTTGAAATTATGTAAATCGGCTCTTATCACCAAAATCTTCTTTTTCACGTTTCCAAAGGAAATCCATACAAAGTCATCATAACAACCTTGGTAGTGCTGCAAAAATCATGAATATCATAGTGTACGCTTGTCTTACTGTAACAATCGCTCTTTACGGTTTAAGACTTTAGGTCCTCACTTCAGATACAAGTGTCTGAGAGACTAAATATTAAGGTAACCATTAATTCAACCTTGATAAAAAACTGAAACTGATCAATATTAGTGAGAAAAATGTTCTTTTCCTAATTAATTTGTATGTTGATCATCTTTTCTTCATTCATTGCACATAAACATGGTTTGCACAGATGTTTCTATGTGCAACAATGATTTTGTTCAAAGTACTCTTTTCAAGGGTCTAAATTAAATTTTGTTTTGAAGATGAGGCTGGCAGTGTATTTATGCCATACAAGAAAGATGTACTCTTTGTGCATATATAACACTCATCAAGCCAAATCAATGACCTTGTTGGGCCTTTGCGATGCATAAACTAAATGAAGACATCCTTATTTGTCATGCAAATTTCCTTGACTATGCAAACATGCCAGTCATCATAACACACAGCTGCAATGTATTGACCACCCTTAATTGAATTATTGCTATCAACATAGAAGTTGTTGGATTGTGGTACTAAGGTTATCTGATGAAATTTAAATTTTAACACCACATCAACTCTATGAATGGGCCAAGACCCATTTATCTGACAATTCTTCCTTTTTAGTTCAATCACAAAGAGTTCACATCAACATATACTACAACCAGACCAATGGCCAGTATTAGCAAAGTCAAATCAGCAACTTGAAAATTGTGCTTGCCACAAGAACTCATCATGCCTTATGAATTATCAATGACAAACTCCGTATGTACCAATACACTTGGTACCACAGCACATGATTGGTGTGTAGGCACAGTCAAGGAAATTTGCAAGACATACGAGGGGTTTTCCATAAGTTCTGTCCAACTAGTCATAACTTTTGCAAGATTTGATGTAGAAACATGATATTTGGGTCAGATAATACTAACGTAATTTGCAACTAACTCCCAAAAAATCAGATCATATAGATAAAAATAAATGCTTAATTTGTTGCCATGGAAACCAGAAGTCAGGAAATGCGGCCCAGATTTTGTAGTGTGCACTTAAAACGAATTGAACACATGCTTGCATTATCATTGTCTTAACTTATTGAATTAAAGGTATATTCTTAATTTTTTTCATGAAATACAATCAGTTAATTGTAAAATCTTTAATAACAATTGAAACTGGTATTATCATCACATCTCAGTTACTTTAACATTACTCCTGCAGTTTCTCAGTTTTTGTATGAAATGAGCAAATTCTTTGGATATGGATAACATCATATATACCTGTCATATTTCTTCAATTTTATAGGAAAAACTAGCAGAGACTAGGAATCCTTTATCATACATACAGGGAAGACAGTATTGAGTGACAGAACCAAAGGAATAGTGTACAAAGTCTTTCTGAATGAAGGGAACACACACATTGGAAAACCCCAAAAAAGAAGACTGCACAATGCCAAAACCTAAACATGAAGACTGAGGTATCTTATGTAGACATGGTTAGAAAGTATGAGAAAATGTATTTACAGGAACCCAGTCATTAGTTTAGGAAGTTGTAAAATGGCTATGAATATTTTGAATATATTCTGGGTTTTTTTCTTGTAATAATTACACATTTGACAAGATACATTAAATGCGTGTGTGTCAACGAGCTCTCAGCCGCATATCATGACTTTTGGTTTTCATGGCAACAAATCAACAATTTATTTTTACTTCTATGATCTGATTTTTTAGGGATCATTTGCAAATTACCTCAATATCAAATGACCCAAATGTCACAAAAGTTATGACAGGTTGGACAAAACTTATGGAAAACCCATCGTAAAGTAGAAAAAGTCTGCAAAACATCAACAGTGACCTCAATACGAGGACTTTCATGCATTGATTTTTTTAAGGGATATCAGGTTAGAGGAAATGTACTCAGTGTCTTTTTCATTATTTAAGGAATTCGTGAAATGTTAGGGATTATTTTTAATAGGCTTTTTTTCCTGTATCCCTGGCAAAAATTACATTTTTTGACAAGTTGTTATGAATCTGTGTCTCTAAAAGTGCACCCCATGATTTCATGAAACTTTCTAGGCTAATGAAACTACGCCAATGAAACTATGTTTTCCCTAGTCAATATTAGGAATAGCAAAAGAGGTGCTGAAGCAATGTTGGATATGTAACTTTAAATCCCTAACCACGGTAAAGCTCCAAAAATGCACCTTAAGTAAAGGTCCCGTATATCCAAAACTATGTGTCGGTGAAAGCTATTATTTTGGATATCCTCATTTGGATATAAGGTCAATAATTGACTGGAGTTTCAAGAGGTTCTGAGATGGTCGAGCAGGACCGCTGCCTTAAGTTGCAAAAAAAACAAAACAGCATTTTTGGCCATTTTTAGTGACATGTGTTTTGAGGCCAAAAGTCTGCTACAAAGTTTCAGGAAAAAATTTCGAAAAAAACCTATCATCAAATATATTATTTTTGCATTCAAAAACTGTGATCAAAAATTAAATCGGTCCAATAGTTTTTGAATTGTGACGAGATGCATTTGAAACATGAGGTAAAAAAAACACAAACTGACTTCAGATGCTAGGGTATGATGGTATAAATAAATTATCACATGGCATTTTTTATATTAGCCCTTCGTATCGTGCCCTCGAGCCATATCGAGGTTATCGAGGCATATCGAGGCTTACATATCGGCCCGATCGGAGGGCACAATACGCGGGCTGATACAAAAAAAATGCCATGTGATAATATATACTTATACCATCATAGGGCTGTTAGCGTCCTAATCTCCCACGTGTGATAAAGCACTTTTCCGTGTGATACAAGGAATTTGCCGTGTGATAAACGATTTTGCGTGTGATACAGTGCAGACGCCACCTGGCGTTTTTTCAGTAAAATTGACGTAGCTTCTTTACTATTGGCCATAGGAACTTGTAAATGGCATCGATTCTGTAGGACCATTATCTCTATAAGAACATTAAAAAAATATGAAGTCCTGTTTATAAATTTAATTTTAAAAAGTTCACTGCACAGCAATAAAGGCAAGTAGGAAGATGGTTTAGTTGGCAAAAGATACGTATTATAAAGGGCAAAGTGGATAAAAACGTTTTATGTTGCTAATGTTATTTGTGGCATCAGAATAAAGCATTAAGTTGCCAAAAAACTAAATTTTTGACCATTTTTCAGTGAAAATGTTGTGTTTAGAGGTCTGAAGTCTGATATCGTAAAACGGGTTACTTTGGCCGTTCTGTACTACTTCAGCCGCCAAATGAGAAAAAGATTCAGTATCCTGTATCTCTCAAACCAATATAGATACCAGGAAATTTCTTGTGGGGTCTGCTAGAGGTACTTGTTTACTTTTTCTGTACATTAATTTTGTTTCAATATCATGATACTAGTGCTTCTTGTGAAGGCCTTTCCCAGAAAAAGCAGATTTGCAAAAAAGAGCGATTTTGCAGGGAAGTGTCTACTTTGTTCTGGGTGGGTCAAGTGCAATCTTGCGCAGTGAAAATTGTGGACGATTTTTAAAGACAATATATCACAGTTTCACACTACACAGGATTTGTTTATTATGTTGTGCAATTTAGTGAATTTAGGGATGTGGCCAATGTTACCTGAAATCTCCAAGTCAGTTTCGGGATTAAGTTGGCCGCTCCTGGAAATGGCAATTGGCAAGAGTTGGAACAGTTTGTTGTTAATAGCAGTCAAGGAGGCATAAACCTTGATTTGATCGGACAGGTGTTTGACCCTGAAAATTATGTTGACTGCCATAGATGCTAAAAAAATACCATAAATGGTCCAATGCAATAATTGCAATTTGTGTCATTTTAAAACAAGCATTACATAGCGATGATGTACTGGCTGCTATGGAAGCTGTGAAGCACCGTAAACTTAGATTTCATCCAAAATAGCATAAACAAAGTTATTTCATCTTGGATGATTATTCTTTATGGTGTTTTTCATTACTATAACGTTACATTGGTGAATTACGCAAAAAAAGAAAATTATAATAGTAATGTAAAATGAAACTAAGTTGGCATATGATTGATAAAAATTGTTTTAAAATGACACCTTTTATGACTGGTAGCATATTTTACATTGTTGTGACCTAAAAACTGGGGTATGTTCACACTATGTCATTCTGAATTAGGAGGCAGTGGTACACAGAGTGTGGTACACGTATCAATACTTAATTTTTGTTCAGAAATCTGCCAATGAGTCACAACACATTCTAGATTACAAAAATACATTCCTCGTCTTGTTGGGTGACCAAAACAACATAACTGATTAAAATCTACTGTGGTACATGGTATTACATGCTCAAAATCTAAGGTGGCCAAAGCTAACCCAACTCTGGGGTTACTTTGGCCGACCCTTTAATTATGTAATAAAACATAGAACCATCATAGATTTTGGAAAGCTTTTTGACAGATGAAAAGCTCAATGTACTGGCTGCGTTATGACACGAAACTGTTGATATCGAATGAATAGTTTTTCTCAGAACACAAATTTGGTGCTCCGAAATGGCCAAAGTAACCCCGTTTTATGGTACAAAGTTTCAGGAAAAAAATTCAAGCGAAACCCATCATCAAGTGTTTCATTTTTGGATTCCAACACTCTGATCAAAAATTATATCGGTCCCGTATTTTTTTTATTTATGACGAGATACATTTAAAACATTTTGCCTAAAAGAAACACAAACAAACTTCAGACACTAGATTATGATGGTATAAATAAATTATCATATGGCATTTTTGATATCAGCCCTTCGTATCGTGCCCTCGAGCCACGTATCTGCCGATATAAGGAGTCTCGGGCAGATACGTGGCTCTCGGGCATGATACGCGGTCTGATATAAAAAAATGACATGTTATAATATACACATACGATTGTATATAGAAAACGATATATATATACTATATATAACTAAGCTCTATTTGACTCTAACTACTTATTATGTGCTAATATTTACTATATATATTAGTTATTTGTCACTTCCTATCATTTCTCTTTTAATATTGCAATTAATTGTTCATTCTCTTTATTCTCTTGCAGGATCTTGCAATGGTACATTACAAACTGCATTATTGACCAGGAATGCAATTCACATTTTAATGGCTTACTGACATTCCTCGTCAAAGAAGGAGCTGATCCCTTTGATCCACTGTCACGACCACCAGTGGCATATACAAGAAGTGCTTTCAGTCGGTTTCTGGAGAAGTTCAGTTCTCGTCTGTCAGCCTCATTGATGCCCTCAGTTTCAACTTTTTTGGAGGAGGCATTCAGGAAATGGGAAGTGACAAGGAATAAAGAAAGCATCTTGCATGAAATCATCAAGAATCTTCCTATTGAGATAATAAGAGGAGATTCAATTCATCTTTCTTCTCTCAAGGAACTCATTGTTAGAAATTGCCTTGAAATTATTAAAAGGAATCCTCATCTTTGTGATTATGAGGACAGAGAGGGAAAAACTCCACTTCACAAGCTGATGGAGAAGATTTTGATGGATGGTTCTTGGAAAGAAATGCCAGGATTAGTTGCAGGAACTGACAAACTTTGGGATCTCATGTCTGGATTGATAACAAACAAGAATGTAAATATAAAGGACAAAGACAAAAAGACTCCTTACTCTTGGATTCTCTGGTGGCAGAATTCTGTGAGAGATCTTCAGACATTTGATGCAGACAAAAATGAAAAATTAGCCAAAAAGATTGAGGATGTGACCAGACAGTTCCAGGAAAAGGGGGCTAGTAAGGAAGATGCTCTTGATGGAGTGATATATATGAAGAGGTGAGTGAGTTACTAAAATTATTGTTATTAGCTTTATATTTTAGGGTATTGACAAGGAACAACAACAATTTTACAATAAACATCATGAAGTAAATGTCACTTGCACAGTGCACTGTCTGCCTCTTTTAAAATGAAAAAAAAATTTCAATAAGTTAGGGATATCCGTCTTGTTCAGTCAACCAAAAAGACAAAAAGTGATGCTTAGCAAAGTCGCGGTTAAAAATATCTAGCTTATGGTTTGCTGTATGATTTCAATTCATACACTTAAATGTATCATGGTTCTCAGTAGAAAATTATCTTTAATTGAATGCTGTTCCATCCACTTTTCTAAAAAATTGCACAAATAATGTTTACATATAGTTAAACAGATTTTTGATAATGAGAATTTTTGCATTCGGCCTACTTTTCTTGCTACACTAGGGTGCCAATGAAATGTCAACTTTCGAAATGTCAAGGTCTTACCCCCTGAACTTTTTCCTTTTGGTCTTGGGATAAACTGTGCCAAATTTCAGGAAAATTAATTGATATTTAGAGGTTGCTCAACGGCACTGAAGTTTATAATGCAAATCCAATAGGGTTCGGAGTCAAAAATTAACTAACGAGTCACAGCAGACACACCAAAATGAAAATCTATTGGAATTATTGGTTTTTGGACCCTCATAGTGTCCTTTCATCAAAAAAATCTTGTTTCCGCAAAAATAATAATGATTAGGGTTTACATGGCAGCCATTTTGAAAAATGGCTGCCAAGACCAATTTTCGACCAGAATGCTGACTTAAATTGTCATAAGTCCACTACATTTTTAAATAAAAATATGTTTTATGTATATTAACCACAATTAATGTGTCTTTGTCACTTTGAATAAAAATGTTATTAGTCCAAGGCCAGTTAGATCCTAAAATATAGGAAAAATTTGATTTCGGCAGCCACTTTTCAAAATGGCTGCCATATGCAGCCTATGGAATAACACCGGTCAATGAAAAATGGCAGTTTGATGAAAGGACACTAATAGGATCCCAAAACCAATAATTACAATAGATTTTCATTTTGGTGTGTCTACTGGAACCCGTAAGTTAATTTTTTTACTCCGAACCCCATTGGATTTACATTATAAAGTTCAATGCCATTGAGCAACCTCTAAAAATCAATTGATTTTCATGAAATTTGGCACAGGTGATCCTAAGATCCAAAAGAAAAAGTTCAGTGGGTAAGACCTTGACATTTCTCTGTTTTTATTTTTCCAACGCATTTCATTGGCACCCTATTGCTACACCCCTCGGAAATTGTGATGAGGTTAGAGACGGAATCAGTAAAAATACCTCAATATTGACCATCATTTTATATTTTAGGCCCTGTAGCAATAAAACTGTTGCATCCACTTTCTAAAAAACTGAAGAAATAATTTAATACTTATAGTAAAACAGAATTTTGACAATGAGAATGTTCGCATAAAAATACTGCAAAATTTAAATCATTTTATATTTTAGGCCCTGTAGCAATAAAGCTGTTCCATCCACTTTTCTAAAAAACTGAAGAAATAATTTAATACTTATAGTAAAACCGAATTTTGATAATGAGAATAGTTGCATTCAGCCTACTTTTCTTGCTACACCCCTCGGAAATTGTGATGAGGTTATAGACGGAATCTGTAAAAATACTGCATAATTGACCATAATTTTATAATTTAGGCCCTGTAAGCAATAAAACTGTTCTATTCCATCCACTTTTCTAAAAAATAGCAGAAATAATATTAAAACAGATATTTGACAATGATAATATTCGCATTCAGCCTACTTTTCTTGCTACACTCCTCGGAAATTGTGATGAGGTTATAGACGGAATCCGTAAAATACTGCAGAATTGGCCATCATTTTATATTTTAGGCCCTGTAGCAATAAAACTGTTGTATCCACTTTTCTAAAAACAGCAGAAATTATGTTTACATATATTAAAACAGATATTTGACAATGATAATATTCGCATTCAGTCTACTTTTCTTGCTACACCCCTCGGAAATTGTGATGAGGTTATTGACAGAATCCGTAAAAATACCTCAAAATTGACCATCATTTTATATTTTAGGCCCTGTAGCCACGCGCATGCATACCAATAATATCCTATAAGACAATACAAGCGTATGCAATTCGAATTTTGAGATTGCAGTAGCAGGGTCATTTTGCAAATAACATACAGATATGGTGCAAATGCAATAGTTGACCATGTACATCTCACTTACTTTGATAATGTTGTGGCACGGAATCCGTAAAAATACTGCAAAGTTGACCATCATTTTATATTCAAGGCCCTGTAGCAATAAAAGTGTTCCATCCACATTTCTAAAAAATAGCAGAAACAAAGTTTACATATATTAAAACAGATTTTTGATAATGAGAATATACGCATTCGGCCTACTTTTCTTGCTACACTCCTCGGCAGTTGTGATGAGGTTATAGACGGAATCCGTAAAAATACCTCAATATTGACCATCATATTATAATTTGGGCCCTGTATCAATAAAACTGTTCCATCCACTTTTCTAAAAAACTGAAGAAATAATTTAATACTTATAGCAAAACAGAATTTTGACAATGAGAATGTTCGTATAAAAATACTGCAAAATTTACCATCATTTTATATTTTAGGCCTTGTTGCAATAAAGCTGTTCCATTCACTTTTCTAAAAACTGCAGAAATTATGTTTACATATATTAAAACAGATATTTGACAATGATAATACTCGCATTCAGCCTACTTTTCTTGCTACACCCCTCGGAAGATGTGATAGGTTATAGACGGCAAAATTTACCATCATTTTTTATTTTAGGCCCTGTAGCAATAAAACTGTCCCATCCACTTTCCTAAAAACTGCAGAAATAATGTTAACACATACAGAAGTTTTGTTTTATCTTTTGCTTTTGCTCTCATCTCTCACTTTTGCTCCCACTCTGGTCGGCTAATGCACCCCCTTGGGATGAAGAGATAGAGAGGGTGAGAGATAGACAGATAGATAGATAGATCTATCATGGGTTCATCTACAATTCCTCTTATAGCTTCTTATCTTAATATAATGTAGATGATGCTTTCCATCTGTTCGCACCAGCCTGTTAAATTCGGTTCATTTTTGCTAAATTTGGGTAAATTGTGGGTTTTTGGAATTTTTTCACTCAGAAACCAAGCTTTCAATAAACCTGAAACTTTGCATGAATTGAGGCGGTATCGAGTGCTAATAGTACGAATTTATTCATATTTCTAACACCAATACTTATTATGCACATGAAGAAAATCTCGGGACGATTCCTAAAATTGACTGATTTCAAGTGCAAAAATGGCCATGTGGGACAGGTGATAGAAACTTTAAATTTATTTTTTAAGCAGTTTATGGGATCATCTTGTATTTCTGCAAAAATGGTGGAGGTGTTATTTTTCATTTTTATGGAAATCATTTTTAGCCTTCCAAGAGCAGGTGGAATTCAAAATAAAGTGCACATTTTTTTTAAAGTGCATCAAATTGCCTTCTGAACATTAAAAATCAGTTTTATTTAGAATCACCAGGATTTTTTTTTTGTCCAGTTCTTTTCATGTGAAATCATGTCAGATTCCCTGACAACAATGAAATGCACTACTTTGTACCCATCATGGGGTCCCTGGGGTATATATACAAATCAAATCACTTTTATTTCAACTCAGTGTTTTAAACAGAGAACATTAGCTTGTAAAGCTATTATTACCGAGCTATAGAAACAACATAGGAAAAAAGCAGTAAATAAATATGAAATGTAAAATCACAGGGAACGTTTAAAAACAGGTTTAGGTTAGTGAATTGTTTAAAATTGTCCAAATCGAAATGTCCATAAAAACAGAAATTCAAGTTTAAAAAATTTAATTAAAGTGTCAAAAGAAGATCTATGATCTGCACATAGTGCATTTACATGTTATTCCGGTACAGGTTTGTAATTGTTTTTTAAATGAATTGTAGTCACTGTTTGCTCTAATATCTGAGGGCAGGGAGTTCCAGATGGTAGCTCCGGTGTGTCTAAAAGAGTGGATACCAAACCGCTGAGTTCTATTATGATCCAATTTGATAGAGCCTCTTGATCGCAGATTATACGGCGTATGGTTTGGAGTAATAATGTCAGACACATATTTTGGGCTGAGATTGTAAAAGGCTTTGAAAACTTCAGCCGCGATCGTACGCATTCTACTAAGCTCCAGTGAGGGAGTTTAGCACGTTCCAGAAGGCTTGCGTACGGTGTGAGGTAATCCTTAAAGACAAACTTAAGTGCACGATACTGCACTTTTTCCAATTTCTGCGTATTCTTTGCACCACAGTGGTGCCACACAGCAGGACAGTAATTGAAATTGGACAGGACGAAAGATTTATACAAAAGGAGTTTCGTTTTGACGTCTAGTGAGTGAGCCACTCTCTTCAGACAGTTAAGCTGTCGTGTAGCTTTTTTCACAATTTTATCTAAATGAATATCGAAATTTAATTTGTAATCCAATTCAACTCCAAGTAGTTTGACAGATGTCTCACTCAAGATATTTACGCTTTCGTTTACTTTAACATTTATATCCACATGGTCGGCAATTAATGCTTGGAACTTCTTCGGGTTCGCCTCCATTTGGTTAATTTGGCACCAGTTTATGATGTTCTGTGCTGAGACTTCTAATTTATCCGTAACTTCTGAGGAAGTTTTACCTGTTTCTAAAATGGTATTGTCATCGGCGTAATTCATCAAACAGGTATTCTTCATGTGATAGAAAATGTCATTTGCGAACAAATTAAACAGAATCGGGCCCATTATTGAGCCTTGGGGCACTCCTTTGGTGATCCTTTTCCAGCTGCTAGTGCTGTTATTTATCCGTACACGCTGGGGTCTATATGACAAGTAATCAGCGATTAGATTCGTCGCTGTTTTGTCCATTCCATAAGTATGGAGCTTTGCAATTGTCAATGGGTGCGAAAGGCTATCAAAAGCCTTGGAGAGGTCGACTAGTAAGATACCAGGGGTGAGTTTGGCCTCCTTGGCCTCTCTCCATTTTTCACACAGTGCTAGCAAAACGTGCTGGCAGCTATATCCAGGCCTGAAGGCAGACAAGTAATCATGATAGACCTCATTTAGCCAGTTACGTAATTGAGTGTTCATCAAGCTCTCAAGAACTTTGGACGTACTGGTCAGGATGCTAACGGGTCTATGGTTCTTTTTGTTTAGAGCGTCTTCTTTTTTAAATAGGAAGAACTTCCGCCTTTTTAGCATCATGGGGGAATTTGCTTGTGGAGACACACTTGTTAAATAGGCGGGCGAGTCGAGGGGCTAAAATGTCACAGCCAATAGCTAAGGCTTTAGCGGGGATTTTGTCGATTCCAGTAGCCTTGCTTATGTTAAGATTTTTTATGGCCTTGACTGCATCGTCGGTTGAAACATCAGTGAACGAAAACTGTTGTTTATTTCCATTTTCTTTGATGTCTTGGATACTAGAGTGTGATTCAAAGTACTCTAGCGAGGCATTAACAAAATCTTCTGTTGAATTGTAATCTGTGCATTCAGGGGAGTTGACGTTACCCTGACTATTGTTAGCAATGTTAATGTAGAAATCGTTCATACATTCGGCTACTTCGTCTGGATTGGTCAGTAAATTCTGGCCTTCGAGTAGCATCAGATTATTATCACTCTTGAACTTTAAATATATACCCACATACTTAATAATTATAAAGCCGCATTTGCTAAATTCTGGTCATCTGTCACTAGATGTTATTTCCAAAACTGAAATTAATGTCACTGCACATGAATTTTACATATTTTTCATTGTATTGTGATATTTAACATCATTAAAAGGCAATTGTATCAACTAATCTAATTTACACAATCGGTCACAACAGTCCCATATTGTCAATTTTGAACTTATTTGCAAAATTTCACTCAACATAATTTTTCTTACTATTTCTTTTTGTGAGAAACCAATATACCTCTTTAAAGTTTGTAATTTTAAAATTCGTCCATCTGGGGGTACTTTCAGAAATAAATTTAGCTCTTTATCTAAGGTTCCACCTGGTCTTTGAAGGCTCCTACATACGATATATAGCATAAATAAGGCTTTTCTCCGAAATTCTAAAAATTAATTCCAGAAAAATGAAAAATATCACCTCTACCATTTTTGCAGAAATACAAGATGATCCCATAAACTGCTTAGAAAATAAATTTCAAGTTTCTATCACCTGTCCCACATGGCCAATTTTGCACTTGAAATAAGTCAATTTTAGGAATCGTCCTGAGATTTTCTTCATGTACATAAAAAGTATTGGAGTTAGAAATATGAATAAATTCGTACCATTAGCACTCGATACCGCCTCAATTCATGCAAAGTTTCAGGTTTATTGAAAGCTTGGTTTCTGAGTGAAAAAATTCCAAAAACCCACAATTTACCCAAATTTAGCAAAAATGAACCGAATTTAACAGGCTGGTGCGAACAGATGGAAAGCATCATCAGTACTAGCTTCGGCCAGCAGCATTTTATATATCTGAGCTTGATCTGTGTACAATTTTATTACAATATCTTGAAAAACGTAGCTTCAGCAGCTTTTTGAAATGACTTGACAAGCGGAAAATAGAAATTTTAGTTTGCAGACCTTAATTTTGAAAATGCTCTCAAATTCAAAATACTTGGAATACAGGGAAAATATTTTGCACAGCTTCATTAAACATGTACATGTAGCTTGTGTAATAATTTCATTAAAATCTGAAGCCATGATGTGGGAGACATTGGTCCATTTGGCATGGAATGGCCCAAATCAGAACTTTGAAGCACATATTGTGGGATATTTCAACTTTTTTTGAAAAACAATTACTGTGTTACTTTTTTATGACTCCCAGCAAGTTTCCTGATTAAAAAAATTTTACCTCCCATATTTGTTTTGGTGATGTAGGCTATTGAAAAAGAAAGTGCACGAAAATTTGAAAAAAATGTCATTTTCCTCATTCTTGCCATTGTAGCCACTCAATAAAATTTGTTATTGCAATCTGTCATAGGCAAATTATAATTTTCACTGTATATACATAGATTGAAAGTATATTCAATACTGCAAGTTGCTTTAAAGTGTGATAAATGATCGAGTTACAAGGTTTTGCACTGGTAGAAAGTGAAAGTGCAAAACCTCGTGAGTCGACATTTCCAATCACATCTGATGGTAACATCAATGCAAGGGGTAAACGACCTCTGACAAAAAATTTGCTACAACAGGGTGTCACTTTCTATGTATCTAGTTGGCTATAACTCACTTATTAATAAACATTACCTTAAAAAAAGACACTTGGCAGTTTATTTCAATTTCTGAAAAACAGCTTTTTTTG
The DNA here is from genome assembly GCA_026936325.1 of Platynereis dumerilii. Lineage (NCBI taxonomy): Eukaryota > Metazoa > Annelida > Polychaeta > Phyllodocida > Nereididae > Platynereis > Platynereis dumerilii. The sequence continues at coordinate 16,833 of JAPTHN010000195.1, read as the reverse complement.
ACTTACGAGGTTTTGCACTTTCACCATCGTTATACTATATCATGGGTTCATCTGTAGTTTCTCTTATACCATATTTTAAAATTCTTTTGGCAAAACATACTCTTATTGTAAATTTTGAAATCGTAATCACTACAGCCAGCATATATCTTTTTTTTCAAAAAGATTTTCTTGTTAGGGCTGCAAAGACATATTTCATCCAAATTTTCTCATCAGGCATCTAAGAAAATATGTCAAGGAAAAAATAATGGGGGTCACCATAATTTTTCATAGGGGAATTTCTGATAAAAACATTAAAAAGACGGCTGAGGCATGAATTTTAACTGTAGAAATACAAAAAATGTGTCAAATAAAAGCAGATATTTAGCATTATATGATTCTGTAGGCACATTTTAAAATTTTGCTCTTAGTGCCTGTTCTATGGATTTTAATTGAAACTGAGTCATTTTTGGCTTCTTTAATGCGCAAGAAAATAGTACACAAAAATGTGCCTGCAGAATCTCACATTTCCCTGTCTGCTTCATTATTTTTCCGTATCTCCCAGTGCATCTCATTAAGTCTATAGTGAAGGTATGTATCTAGTCATTGAGATTCATGGGATATGTAGCTATATGTTAGGAGAGCTTGTATATATATTATACAGGCCCATAAATTTTGGAGTTGTGAGCATTGGATATGTGTAATATGAGTTACTATGATTTCCCAGTAGATAGGAGAAAGTAGAAAAGATTGTGATTATGTAGTTTTGTTAAGTTGGTTGTTAGTGTCCTGATTAACAGCTAGTTAACCTGTTTTATATTGTTTATTTGATCCCTCTCTCTTCTGAGCCCAAGGGAAATGTAGCTATATGTTAGGAGAGTTTGTATATATATTATTATTATGCAGTTTTTAACTTAAAATCACTCTAGAACCAAAATGATTCGTTGGAAATATATATAACTTGGCAGGCTTATGTAAATAAATGTTAGAAATATGTCCAGGCAGGTTAATCAAAATGGAATAATTCCTTCCTTGTCAGATATTGATATATTGTGAATATTTGACAAAAAAGATGAAGTTTTCTGTGTCCTAGCGAACTTTTAAACGGTCGGAGCTACGACAAAATGTTCACTAGAGGAGAATTTGGCCTTTCCAAATCTGTTTTCAGATTCTCTCTAAAATAATTAGGACCGGAGCTACGGCCGATTGAAGTAACGCATTCATTGAGAAATGTGAATAAATATCGTCAATTTTTTGCTCATTTTCCCACCTTGCAACCTTTACTGTGCAACATAGGTCATTCAGAGGACCTTGACAATTCACAGGAAGCCTCTAGAGTACTGTAGCAAGTATGTCTACCAGGTTGATAAAAAAGGATGATTCCTTCCTTGTCAAAATATGTGAATATTTGACAAAAATCACCGGCTCACCGAGCGAAGCGAGTTGTCTCGTCCTTTATGGCTAACATGTGATCCAGATGGTTCAATCAAAAATTTTGATTCAGACATCCCATAATATGATCCAGGCATTTGCTTCTCTTCACGCGTGACTACAACATGACTACCTTCTTCTTCTTCTTCTGTTTGGTATTCCGCCAAAAAAAAGATGTTTTCCAAAAAAAAAAATTAAAATTTCCGAAAAAAAAAAAAAATTCCGAAAAAAATAAGATTTTTCCGAAAAGAAAAAAAACCAGTTTTCCCAAAAAAATAATTTCTCAAAAAAAAAAAATTTCTAAAAAGAAAAAACATCGCGAAAAAAAAAATTTCCAAAAAAAAAAAGTTTTACAAAAAAAAAATTTCCCAAAAATAAAAATTCCCAAAAAAATAATGCTTTGGCATTTACCTATGAATAATGACAACCAAACAAGTATTTACACGTCCCGTCTTCTATGCTGCGGCATTATCATATTAGTAAATTAAGGTGAAAGCTGTTATTTCTTTGTCTTTTCATTGCAGGAGTACGGGCCAGGAAATATTGGACAAGGGAGAAATGCGGGAACACCTGGAGAAAATGATTAAATTCAATGGGATCAAGAAAGAGGAATTATGGAGAAGAGAAAGAACATACGAAGAGATGATGGCTACACTTGAGGACAAGATCACTTTTACAAAATTAGAAATTCAAAACATCGGGACCAACAGGTTGACATTGAATGACCATTTGACATTGTTAACCGAACATTGGCCCATCGTCGCACTTCATGTTGGAACTAGGGAGACAATTGCTCACCTGAGGAGGCATCTGTTTGAGGCTAGATTTCTGAAGCTTATACATGGTGGCAAACACCTTACAGGCTTAACAGAGACAGTGGAATTTGAAGAGTTTGCCAAAAGGCACTTGGAGATAAAGAATGACCACGTTCTTGATATTTCAGAAGGCATATTAGAATTGATAACTGACAAAGACTCTTCTCAGAGAATCTATAATGTTTTCATGAAATGTGGAATAGAAAGAAATAAGCGAGGTTTTGAAATCAACAGCAATGCTTTGTTTGATGTCATCAAACGATGCCTTGACAAAGGTGCTTTTCCAACAAAACACGAAATCCTGGAAATATCTTCGTATGTGGCTCAGTGTAAAGACAATGAAGCCGTGTTGGTCACCTTACAGATGACAAAGCATCTTATCAATGCATACCGAAAACAAGGCAAGAAGGAGGTGATTGCCATTTACTTGAATTGCATTCAAGACAAATGGCTAGTGAGAAAGCACCTCAGAAAAGTTGCTGGTGAAGTCATCAGGGAAGCCTACATGACTCTTAGTAACTGCATGGAGTCTAAAAGTGTTATGAATGGTCTCCTTTTTTTGGACAGTTGCAATGATGGAAAGGATAAAATCACAGAATGTTTTTGGACCACAGAAGATCTTTTGCAGAGAGACAGCACCAACCCACCTGTCACCAAATGGATTGAAGAAAATGAAGATAATGAAGACAGAGAAAAGCAGGAGACAGAACTGAGATGGACAGTGATAAAGAGAAATGACAACTGGCTGAAGAGGAATCTGCTGCACTTGGCTGCTATATTTTGTCACAATGAGGACATTCTGAAGTGCATCCCAAAAGAAGTAGTTACAAGACTAATTAATGAAAGAGACATCCATGGTTGCACAGCCTTGCACATTGCACACCTGCATGACAACAAGTCAGCAATTCGGTTCTTGGAATCACATAAAGCAAAAGCGGAAAAAGATTACTTTGGTAAAACTCCTGGAGACCTCAACCATTATCGAGATAAATCTCAAGAGTGTAATGAAGAAAATTATGAGAAATGTGCCACTGCAGGGTCAATTTCATTTGAATGTATGAAACAGCTGCTTGTGTTGCATGAAGAAAAGGGCATGTCAATAGAAAAAGATTTGAAGAAGCTATTCAAAGGAATAATGGGCAAAGTAAAAACACTGAATGTTCAGATGGGAGGAAGTGTAAGGGAAAAACTGAAGGTTGGAAGATGGAACGAGTTCGATCTACAGCTAGTCACAGAAGACAAAATTCATGAAAATGAGCCTTTTGGATGTCTGAAATATCACGAGTACCTTATCAAGAGGATGACTGATGTTGACTTGAAATTGACAAAAATTAGCTTACGATGCGTGTCTGTTAGTACTCCATGGATATTCCTTTGGGAGGGAGAGGGAAGTCACTGTGGTCAAGAAATATCGGTTGATGTTGTCCCAATTGCTGTTGTCGAGAAGAAGAAGACTCAGCATAGCAGGCAGTACTTGATAGTAGACAACGCTCTTGGCCGCCAGAGCCATGAGTTTTTGAAGTGGAAGAATTTGAAGAGGGACATGCAATGGACACCCACAATATTTGAATACGAGTGGGACATCTTGGATAACATGTCAACTGATTGTCGGATTGGAATCCAAATAGCTAAAGCTTTTCTTGAGGTAAGGACCTCTTCTGCTGTTCCTCCCTTTGTAGTATGGGGCATTTGAATTTGAGCATGTCTGTCTCGATGTCTAGTCTGTTGAAGAGAACTTTTGGTTGCAAATACACCCCACTTTGATACATCTTCCATCATCCACTAGATGCATCTGTCTCCACATCGGTGGCTCCCTCTGGAGTATTACAATGCAGTCATCTTCAAGTAATTCTCTCTGTAGATCCATTTTTTACCCTCGGCAATGTATATTGCCGTCGGGTATTGTAGTTAGTATGGCAAATTTTTGTCCGTCCGGCGGGCGGGTGGGCGGGCGGGCGGGTGGGCGGGCGGGCGGACGGCGTCACACAATGTGTATTGGCCTTTGTGCCATAACTATTCCACCTATACATATGAAATTTGACACATGAATGGGTCCTGTAGTGTTAATGAGCCTTCAGGAGTTCATATTTATGTAATGACCACAGTTTTTGAAAGATATTGAAAATTCGGAAAAAAGTATCTTTTTCGTTTCTGGACCAGAACTCCGAAACTATTATACCTATGGGCATGAAAATCTAAAATAACATGTATTAAATACCCTAGTTGTGCCTTTGGGGGTCTGAATGCTGTAACTAGAATAGATTTCAAATAATGAACCAAAAAAGCAAAAAAATTTGGTTTTTTCAACCCTCTGCAATTCCCTCAATTTGTGAGTTAGATATTTGAAATTTAGAATTTAGTTGTCTAAAATATAGCCCTCTTAACTGCTTGAATCGTTTAGAGGGTCAATCTAATGAATTTTGCATAAAAACCCAAATACTGGAAAAATGTGTAATTTTTTACATTTTTCTTGAATTTTGGTCTCTCACACCTAAACAGTAGTAACTATATTGGTAAAAACCTAAAGGTATTATAGTTAAACCTATCAAGAAGGAACTTTCATGGCCATTATGCAGTTGAAACAATATTTTAGGCCGACAAAACAAGTTTAAAATTCACAAAAATGTGAAAATATCAATTTCCTGGCCATTTCGTCTCTAATAAAGCCATGCCATGCTCTAGAATATGAACAAAATTAATAAACATAAATGAAATACATGATTTTCATGCATATATCTGTTACATCATCATATATTTGAACATAAAAAGACAGAAATTGCTAAAAATAGGCATAAACTATAGACCTTTGAATTGTCGCATTTCAGTCAATTTTGGATCTTGGTTACTCAAAGTGCCATACAATGTGCCCCAAGTATTATTTTTTTAATTTTTTTTATGTGCATGTAGTTTATGAAATTTTTAGGCCTACACAAGAAGTTTAAAATTCACAAAATGTGAAAAAATCAACTTCCTATTAAACCTTTTCGTTTCTAATAAAGTCATGCAATGCTCTTGAATATTAACAAAATGCATAAACATGAAAGAAACACACACTTTTCGTGCATATCTGTTATATCATTAGATTTTTGAACATGAAAAGACAGAAATTGCTAAAAATAGGCAAACAACTGTGGACCTTTGAATTGTCACATTTCAGTCAATTTTGGATCTTGGTTACTCAAAGTGCCATACAATGTGCCCAAAGTAAAATTTTTTCATCACATTCTTCCTCAGAATTGATGTGGTTAAATGTGATAAATTATATATATTATATATACAAACATGCTTTATGCACATACAATGTAGTTCTTACTCAGGGGGCCTTAGGGACCGTTCAGAATTTATGACTGGGGGGGGTGGAGTTTTGCCCGAGGGGGTACTAACTTTTCACACGTGTTTCAAGGGGGGGGGTTTTAATTTTTGACAACACTTCCAAGGGGGGGGGTAATAAATTTTAACAAAGAAAATTGTTTATAAATCCCGCATAAACTAACTTTATCCGTGCTTTTTTACGTGCAAAAGTCCTCGAATCTGTACGCATGACCATGTATAACACTAAATATGTGTGTATTCGTTTATGTGTCGAGGGGGGGGGGTACTAAAAATATGCATGAAACCTAGGGGTGGGGTACTAAAAATCCGCATGAATATCAAGGGGGGGTATCAATTTTTGACGGGATGTTCTGGCAAAACTCCCACCCCCCCCGTCATAAATTCTGAACGGTCCCTTTCCATTCTAAACTTTTGACAAGAAATCTCAAAACCCCTTTTTGCTCAAATCTAACCTCAGTGATGTAAATTAAAGGAAGAAATTAAATTAATGTCAGCCTGCTTTTATTTATAATATTGCATAAAAACTAAATGTGATCAAATAATGATTTCAGAAATTATTCCACTAATTACAAGGTTACTTATAAATTTACTTGGCATGCAACAAAACCTTAATTCTATGAATTTCAATATTTCATTTTATATCCAAAGATATTTAATGTTGGATAAATCTGAATTTTAATTAATGACAAAACTCATCCCAAGCATAATTTAGCTTTTTGAAGACAATAACATGTGTGCACAACCAAGGACTCATGGGAATGTTTTTGCCCTATCCATCATGGCCGCTCCCACCCAAACAAGTGAAATTTGCAACTGGAAAATGGTCGTTTTTATGCTAATAAAGCATTGGCAAGATTGTCTGTCATATCCTAATTACTCTTCAATGTATCAACTAATTAGGGCTTCAATCAAAGGAATAGCACCTACCTTCTAATTGCATTTCTAGCACATTTTGATGTCCGTGAACTATAATCACAGGTCTCTTGCATTGCAATCAACGGCTGTCGGCCTTTAATTGCCGTTAATTGCAATAGTAAAGCACAAACAGCCACAAACAGTTGCTGTAATCATAATCCATACACTCAACAGCAATCTGACAATAGCAAATAGTCCTATTAATTGGATATTCATCAAAAAATGAGAGATTTCAAGTTGCAATGCAGGCTGTTTTGGTTCCAAAGAAGTTCAAGCAGCCATAGCGGAAATGCTACCCCAGCGCCACGATGTGCATACATGCAATAAGTGTCACGGCTTTGTTGGGGAACAGGTTGCAGCTTTTGTTGAATGGACATTATGTAACATGATGTCACTAATCCTCTCCAATGACCAAACCCAAGAACAGAAGTATTTAAATAGCACCCCTATATTTGAGCAAAATTATCTTTTTCTTAGAAATATGTTCAAACTGCGTTGATAGCCTTAGTTTTTTTATCTTAAACATTATAATGAAATTTCCAATTTAAATCAGAAATATAGGCCAAGTAGAAGTTGAGATATGTCTTTTTATATCCCATGCAGGCTCTTTTTTGCCTTTTCAGCTAGTGTTATACAAATACAGCCAAGTTTGGACAGTATTTAACCTTTTTGTGTTAAGTAGTAAATTTATTAGTCTTATTAAAAGTATCTGTAGGCCACACACTGTTTTTAGTTTGATATTTAAAATAGATGGATTGGATAGATAGACAAGATGTCTAATATTTCTGTTTTTAGACAGGCCTTTATTCTATTCATAATTTATGAAAAGATGATAAAAGGTAGGATAGATAGATAGACAGCTAGACAGACAGACAGACAGTTAGACAGATAGATAGATAGATAGATATACTCATAATTTATGATAAGATGATAAAGGTAGGATAGATAGATAGATAGATAGATAGATAGACAGCCAGATAGCCAGATAGATAGATTAGGTGTTTTAGATTAGGTGTTTAAATGACTGAAGATTGCTTGACTGATTGGACGGATTGATTGAATGAATGATTAATTAATTGTTCGACTGATAGATCCACTGTGAATTTATCCCAGCAAACAGATTTTCATGTTGCACTATTGATTAGTAGATAGATAGATAGATAGATAGATAGATAGATAGATAGATAGATAGATAGATAGATAGATAGATAGATAGATAGATAGGTTGATTGATTGATTGATTGATTGATTGATTGATTGATTGATTGATCATCTATAATTATGTAATCTAATACATCCACAGAATCATGGATTGACGGATGATTGGGACTTTACCTCCAGTATTTATGCACTTGGTAGGCTAATTAGGACAGGAGGAGGACATAGCAATGAGGTGACCCTTTTATTTCATTGCAATCTGTTGAATGCTAAGGCCGGGAATTTGTCAAAATTAAATACACTGTTGCTCATAAATATGGAATATACCTAAATAAGGGACTGTTCAGAATTTATGACTGGGGGGGTGGGAGTTTTGCCAGAACATCCCGTCAAAAATTGATACCCCCCCCCCTTGAGATTCATGCGGATTTTTAGTACCCCACCCCTAGGTTTCATGCATATTTTTAGTACCCCCCCTCCTCGACACATAAACGAATACACTCATACTTAGTGTTATACATGGTCATGCGTACAGATTCGAGGACTTTTGCACGTAAAAAAGCGCGGATAAAGTTAGTTTATGCGGGATTTATAAAAAATTTTCTTTGTTAAAATGTATTACCCCCCCCCCCTTGGAAGTGTTGTCAAAAATTAAAACCCCCCCTTGAAACATGTGTGAAAAGTTAGTACCCCCTCGGGCAAAACTCCCACCCCCCCCCCCCCAGTCATAAATTCTGAACGGTCCCTAACCACAATCCTTGTTTTATTTTTTGTAGGGACCATCTCAGATCTGTGTTATAAGCTCCAAATGAGGAAAGATTTGACAGTGGAGGTCCCTAACTAAAGGGGCAAAAATACTCAGCCAAGTGCTACTTGTCATCAATTTATGTGTACTGCATTGGTGGAGCTTCTTCAGTTTCTGGAGGGGGCCACTAGGAAGTTGGCCTTGCAGATATACTTTCCCTATAGCAGGAGTACCCTCCAAATTTACCTCCAATATAGGAGGATACTCATGCTACAGCAAAGGTAACTGTGACTACAATTTACAAATCAAGTATATATTTGCCCCTCTTTATGCTCAGTAGCTCCTTCACTGCATGACCTGGGAGCTGTCATGGTTGAGTGATTGGGGACCATATCCAAAGCACACCTGGAGCATAATACATTGGGGACCATATTCCAAAGCACACCTGGAGCATAATATTATCCCATAGAGATTTCCTTCAAAAAATTATATAGCCTAAGTGTATAAACATTTGAGACAACATAAGACAAGTGATAAAAGAAAACACTGTATGAGAACATTAGATATTCAACTTCTCACAAACTGGCCAGTCTATAAGTGTCATAATCCAAATATTATGCAAGCCACAATTAGTTTGTTGTAATGGAAATAGAAATTTCATGTTCATGACAAAGAATTTAAAAGGGCTTCTCATTGCTTGGTTTGCTGTCTATGTTAATAACACCTGTAATTAGGCCTGCCTAATCATGATGTAACATGTATTAGGTTTGTCATATCACACATTCACAGTGGTACATTGGAGGTATAGATGCAACTATACATACATAAAACATTATTTGAACATTTGGAAAATAAAATATGTGTTTGAAGAAACCTCAGGTCCCTACAATTCTTTTTTTAAAGAATTTCTTGTTACCCTTGTTTTGGATGAGTCCAGATTCAGAAAATTAACTTCAACGTGCTGAGAAGAGGCCCAACTAGCCCGATATGAATGGCTGGAGTGGATTTTTCATATTTTGAGGGTGTCATGAACAATGGTGATAAACCAACCTTGTTTATTGTGATAAACTCTCAATTGCTAGCAGTCAAAACAATTTCTAGTTGAAATTATAGTACATTTTGGTAGAGCACACATAGGGTGTATAAACCTATATCAATAAAACGTTCCTGGTTATCATGCAGTCTTGGAGTTTGAAAATGTAAAAAACTGTTCCATTGGACCAAGCATAAATATGACCCATTTTGTCTGTGCTGTGATTATTTGTCTCTGAGATCCCACATGCTAATGACCATTGAATTGACTCATTTAAAGGTTAATCTTTCCTTTGATACCAGCAACTTTCACAAATAAACAATTTTTGATGGATTTCTAACCCTAAACAAAATTCATATTTTGACTTTTTTTGCATCGTTTTTACCCCGCAGGCTATACATAGCCAACGGGGTTCTGCAGTCCTCAATGCCTCAATGTGCTGGGGATTTCGTCAAGCATAACTCACTTTGTGTTGCTCATATTTCATTCAAATTTTGCCTGTTATCTTATTTTGTCATGCAGATGGGAATGACAAGTTTCCAGGCATTTCTAGCAATTAGATGTGCGTAATTGATTGTTACCAAGAATCTCATGTACACTGTCAAAAATTACTGGAATTATATATTTCTTCTACATGCTCCAAAATAGTGATGTCAGTGTCAATAAAATCTTCAGACCTGTCAGAGTGTCCGTACGTCCGTACGGGTCCGGACGGACGGACGGCCGGCCACACGGACGGACGCGGACGGACGGCCACACGGACAGAAGGATGGACGGACAGACGCACGGACACACGGACGGACACACGGACGCACGGACACACGGACGCACGGACGGACAAAAGGACGGACGGACAAAAGGACGGACGGACACAAGGGACGGACACACGGACAAAAGGACGGACATATGGACGGACGGACGCACGGACGGACACACGGACGGACACATGGACGGACACATGGACGGACGGACACACGGACGGCCGAACGGACACACGGACGGCCGAACGGACACACGGACGGCCGAACGGACACGGACGAGTGGACACACGGACGGACGGACGGACACGGACGAACGGACACACGGACGGACGGACGGACACACGGACGAACGGACACACGGACGTACGCACAGACGGACGCACGGACGGACGCACGGACGTACGGGCGGACACATGGACGGACGGACACACGCACGGACGGACGCACGGACGGATGGATGGACGGACACGGACGGACGGCCGAACGGACACACGGACGGCCGAACGGACACACGGACGGCCGGACGGCCAAACGGAGGACTGACTGACACACGGACGGATGGACACACGGACGGACGGACACACGGACGCACGGACTGACTGACGGACGGACGGACGGACACATGGACGGACGGACGCACAGACGGACGCACGGACGGACGGCCGGCCGAACACATGGAAGGACGGATGAACGGACGGACACACGGACGGACACACGGACGGACGGACGGACGGACGGACACACGGACGGACACACGACGGACACAAGAAATGTGGATCTCCACCTTAGGCAATGTGAACTGTCACAGTAAACAAGAACAAGTAAGTTGCAATGTGAACTGTCACTGTAAACAAGAACAAGTAAGTTTTTACAGCAAATCCTTCACAGTGCACGTGCTTATCTGTCATGTGTCATGATGTGGGAAAACAAACCAATAAATTGTCAATCTGAGGTGCCAGTGACATGCCACATGTGTTGTTGAGGGGAAGAGAGTTGGGTAAAAATACCTTTCAAATCCTTTTAATGCATGACCTGTCAACACTGAGATAAGAGGGTGCATGGTGCAGTGTGTTTTGTTGAAGGTCCCATTGTTTAAACAAGTCAGGAAAAAGAATTACCGCAGACAATAAAAAAGAGCAGTGCATTGTTATTGTTTGCAAAAACACTTTAAACAGTTCAAATGGGAAGTATTCAGCCTCCTTTGAAGTAACAGAGCACAGGTGATGCATAGATCTGCAATTCTGCATCCATGGACCTATGTACCAAATGAATCATTCAATGAGTTGTCGGGATTTTAAAAATCCCCTGTAGAAGGCATATATATATATGTTTACCACAGTCTACAAAACCTCATACTTTCTCCACCTCCATTCATGGTCCCAAGTGAACACAATTCTTGGCTGTCATGAAAAACAACTGCTAGCACATTTTATAATGGTTTCAGGGTAAATCAACCAAATTAAAGTGCATTCTGGGACTTTTGTTGATGTCTTTACTTCATGTGTATTGCACTCCCAGCCATGCCATGATACTGGAGTTGTCTGTCGCACTTTGCAACCGAGTTGTTTACGTGCTTGCACGGTATTTTTACCCCGCTGGCTATGTAATAGCCTACGGGGTACTGCAGTCCTCAATGCCTCAATGTGCTGGGGATTTCGTCAAGCATAACTCACTTTGTGTTGCTCATATTTCATTCAAATTTTGCCTGTTACCTTATTTTGTCATGCAGATGGGAATGACAAGTCCGTGCGTCCGTACGGACACGCGGACGTACGGACGTACGGACACACGGACAGAAGGCTGGACGGATGGACAGACGTATGGACACACGGACGGACGGACACACGGACGGACAGACGTACGGACACACCGACACACGGACACACGGACGGACGTACGGACACACGGACAGAAGGAAGGACGTACGGACGGACGGACACACGGACGGACGGACACATGGACGTACGGACGGACGGACGTGTGGACGGATGGACGGACGTACACACGTACGGACACACGGACACATGTACGGACACTCGGATGTACGGACGGACGCACGGACGGACGCACGGACGGACACACGGACGGACACACGGACGGACAGACGTACGGACACACCGACACACGGACACACGGACGGACGTACGGACACACGGACAGAAGGAAGGACGTACGGACGGACGGACACACGGACGGACGGACACATGGACGTACGGACGGACGGACGTGTGGACGGATGGACGGACGTACACACGTACGGACACACGGACACATGTACGGACACTCGGATGTACGGACGGACGCACGGACGGACGCACGGACGGACACACGGACGGACACATGGACGGACGCACGGACGGACGTACGGACACACGGACGACGGACACATGGACGGACGTACGGACACACGGACGGACGGACACACAGACGGACACATCGCCGGACGGACGGAAACAGACGGACACACGAACGGATGGACACACGGACACATGGATGCACGGACACACGGACCGGCGGACGGACACACGGACGGACGGACACAGGGACACACGGACACATGGACGCACGGACGGACACACGGACACACGAACGGACACATAGATCCGAATGGTCTCAATGGCTTCACATAGACCCAGCGGGGTTTACGTGCTTGCACGGTATTTTTTTTCTTTGCAAACAATACTGGAATTTCTTACTTTTGTATGCATGTAACAGTATCCCAATGGTCTCAATGGCTTCACATAGAGCCAGCGGGGTTTACGTGCTTGCACGGTATTTTTTCAATTTCCTCCAGCCTCCCAAATTTTTAAAAATTTAACCAAATATCAACAAGTACATAATACTGATATTTTTCATACTTGTACCGCTGATGAAGACTTGATGGTCGAAATATTCGGAAATAAATATTCAATTCGCCATATAAAGATCTCCTTTATTCATTTTATACATACACAATGGCGATGGAGTCGAGTTACTTTACCAACTGAAGCTGTAGTAGGGTCATAATCTATCGCCAGTGTGTCAATTGATTTCACCGCCTTCAGAATAGCCTGCTGAATAGCCGAGGGTATGCTGCCGCGCAGCCTATGTTTGTATCTGACACAAACGATTCTTTATTCCTGGTTAAGCTCCGAAAATGGTCACAGGATGCACTAGAGATCCTAGGACCAAGCTGACCAATTACAAAAACATATGTCCGACTCTCAATTTGAGAATCTTTTATCATATCTAATGTTTTTTTCATCTCTTACACTGCCATAAATGTTTTGCCTTATTTGTCAATAGACCCCCGTGTACACAAAGGAATTGTAAGATCATTAGCAAACTAGTCCTGTACGTGTTAAGACCATACTACATAGCAGATGGACAACACATTGCATTTAATTTTTGGAATAATAAATAGGTATAACCCACCATGTACCTACAAATATATGTATATACAAATAAGCTGGGTAGTAATTTGTTTACCAAACAAACAGGGGTCCTGGAGGGGGGTATATTTGTCATTCATGACAGTGTTCCAGCTTAGTGTAGTCGTCTACAGCATTTTTAAAAAATGTCCTTTTTTCTCAATCGATATCACTTTAATTATATCAAATATTTTCTAAGTAGCATCAAATTTCTTTCAAAATATGTGATTAATAGGCCTATAATATCAAATATATTTTAATTTTCTTGCAGGCTGTTGATCAACACAATGATAAAAAGAAAAAACACAACCGGAGCCAGAAAAACAGGGTTACATCCTACGTTATCAAGAACACTATGTTTTGGCTGCTAGCGGGACAAACAGTAAGGACTTAACTTTTTACATCTCCAATAGATGATTCAGCAACTGCAGATAACAGTCAATAAAATATACACACCACCGATACTGATAGCTTACAAATAGCCATTTTAGATTATTCAAGAAAATTATGATTGATTTGGACCTAAGAAACAGACATACAAGTTAACAAATTTATAGACTAATTAACAGTGCTTGATATATCATATTTGAACATCATTTACAAAAAATGCACCAAATTATATAATAATATTGATAGTATTGCTATACTGAATAGTTCATTGTATGTTAAGATTAGTTCCTCGCCATTGCAAAAGAAAGAGTCAGTTGTTTTGGTATCAATTTGCATCACTTTGGTTTTACTGACATTACTATAAGATGCCATTTTTTAAAACAGAAATTGTGCACTGAATTTGTGCTATAAAATTAAACATCCATAGAACTTTCAAGGATGTACCCAGAAAAACCCATATTTTTTTCTTTCTGCAGTTTCTTTTTTCATGTGCTGAACAAATTATATTTTTTTTGTTTCAAGTTGGAAACAAACTTTTTGTTTTCACTAAAAATCCATTCCTCCCCCCCCCTCCCTCAAAAGATCATGTAGTTGGCTCCTAATTTTTTTATGCTGGATTCTTGAACTTTAGGACAAGATTTGTTATAGTACAGTATTGGCTATGCAGCCAGCATACTATACTGGTTGCCCCATACAGAAAGTGTCAACCGGTTTGGTCCCCACCATTCAGTAATATCAGCTAGAGCATTACAAAATATCTTATAATCACAAATACTTAATATTGTTGCATTGATGTAAAAGTACACCTGCCACTCATTAATTGACCAATTGGTGCAGATACAATTGTTGCAGGACCTGAAATAATTGGGGGTGAGTCGTAACAATTGGGGGTGAATAGTAATGAGAGTAGTTTGTTCTATTTATAGGTCCAATTTCTGGGTGGCACATCCTTGGGATGATTAACATTCTGTTAGTGACTTACAGTTAGTGACTAACTGATAGTTAAAGACTAACAAACTGTTAGTGAATCAACAACGGTTAGTGCTTACTAACAGTAAGTGACTAACAACAGTGACTTACTAACAGTAGTGGCTAACTGATGAACAACATGTTAACAGTTAGGGACAAAATGACTAACAGTCAGGGACTAGCAGTTGGTAACTTGCTAACAGGTACTTGCTAACATTTAAGGACTACCTGACTTACATGACTAACTAACAGTTAGTGACTGACTGACAGTTAGTGACCAACTAACAGTTAGTGATTGGTGACTGACTAACAGTTGGTGACTGACCAACAGTTGGTGACTGACTAACAGTTAGTGACTAACAGTTAATGACTAACAGTTAGTATTAGTGACTAATTAACAGTTTTGACTAACTAACAGTTTTGACTAACTAACAGTTTTTGACTAACAGTTTTTGACTTACTATTTTAACTAACTAACAGTTTTTGAATTACTAACATTTTTTGACTAACTAACCATTTTTGACTTAGTTTTTGACTACCAAAAGTTTTGACTACAAATAGTTTTTGAACTAACAGTTTTTGACTAAAAAACATTTTTTGACTAAATAACAGTTTTTGACTGACAAACAGTTTTTGACTACTAACAGTTTTTGACTAACTAACCATTTTGACTTACAGTTTTTGACTACTAACAGTTTTTGACTACAAATAGTTTGACTAACAAACAGTTTTTGACTAACTAACATTTTTTGATTGAATAACAGTTGTTGACTACTAACAGTTTTGACTAACTGACTAACTAACAGTTTTTGACTGACTAGCAGTCTTTGACTGACTAACAGTTTTGACTAATTAACAGTTTTTGCTGACTAACAGTTTTGACTACTAACAGTTTTGACTAAATAACACTTTCTCACTAACTAACAGTTTTTGACTAACTAACTGTTTGTGACAAAATAACATATTTAGTGACTAACAATAGTAACTACCAAAACCACGGACTTAATGACTTACAGGTAGTGACTAACTGATGAACAACAGTAAGGGATGCCTGATTAACATTTAGGGATTGACAGTCATATATAGTGACTTACTAATTAAAAGTGAGTCATATTGAACCTATGCTCCCCATATGAACTTGCCAACTCCACCTAAACTGTCATAGGAATAAAAATAACAGTCACTACAATACACAAGTCAGTGTAGATCAGCAGAGCAGGTATAAGAAGCTATAAGAGGATTTATAGATGAACCCATGATATATGTGTGTTCCAGACCTAGTTAGTGAGAGTCGATATAGAAAAAGTATTGTTGGTGTCTCCCGAGTATCGCATGCATGCCCCCTTGGGATGAAGAGATAGAGAGGATGAGAGATAGACAGATAGATAGATAGATCTATCATGGTTCCATCTATAATTCCTCTTATAGCTTCTTTATACCATACTCATGGGTTCATCTGTGGTTTTCTCTTATACCATATATTAAAATTCTTTTGGCAAAACATACTGTTATTGTAAATTTTGAAATCGTAATCACTACAGCCAGCATATATCTTTTTTTTTCAAAAAGATTTTCTTGTCACACATCTGTCATACTTAACTATGGTGCTATGGTTTTGGCAAATCAACAGGCATAAATAATTTGTTTCATGAGTTGTGTAGCCATTCCACTGCCTCCTCCCTGATGCCTATAAATATATGAAAAGGTGTGACAGCTTGCCTGGCTATGCTTGAAGTCTTCCACATCGAACTAATACATTGTCACTGTGGCAGACGAAAGAGGTAACTGTAAAATCCAGTCGAAAGATAGTGAGAACAGACTAAGTTGGTACGAAGCAAGTTGTGGTGCTATCACAGCATAATCCATACAGGAAGATAATAAGGTGCTGCTATGTATA